>VDFB02190423.1:0-12063 GCA_007258455.2 Sequoia sempervirens
TAACTTTTTCAAAAAACACCAGGTAGGATGATCCCTAAATCACAAGAAATGGAGACACCCAATAGCAAGTTTCTTGATAATGCAGAGACTAAAAGTATGCTAATTCGATGTATAAAGGATCGTTGGAAAACAATATGTTTTAAATTAAAAATAAAAACAAATCAGTAAATCCCTGGTAACCAAGAACAGTTGAAGAAAAAACTTCAAAAAAATAAATACACTGCAATGATTAGGTCCTAACCAAATGATATAAACCAAGATAAAGGTGCAAAAGGGGCTGGAAACAAATTTCATTCATCCTATACAGGTCTAATTTCTCACTCACAAAATATACCCAACAAGGGACGTTCAGGAACAGCCATAACTCAACAATCTACCAAAAAAAGAGAAAAAAAACAAACGCATATATGTTCATCTGCCTCTATCCAAATAAAGATCTGTGTGTGAGAGAGAGAACTATGCAGAATCAAATGAAATGAGAAATTAACGAAGGGACTTTTTACATACTATCTGGAGGTCCATTGAATAGGACATGGAACTCATTGATTCCATCGTTTATCATCTCCACTTTATAGTCCGTCATCATGCTGGTAAACAGAGAAACAGGAAAGTACAGTTTTAGACTGTAAATCTATGATTGATAACCCAATTTTGAAGCAAAGATATCATCTTTTCTAAAATTAACCCCATGGGAAGCCAATCTACAACACACCCACGAAAAAATTCGAACCAAAATAAACCAATATCACGCCCCCTAATCAAACAACCAATTAAAAAGAACCCACATCGAGACCAAGACTTACAGCTTCATGACATCCATATCTCTGCGCTTGCTAGGAGAAGTCATGATGAGTGAAAACTTAACAACCGAAAGCCTGAAGATTAAGGATAAGAAATGGGTATGAATGATTTTGGCAGATTATTGTTGCTTCTGAGAAGCAATGATTAAGGCGAAATAAAGAACGAAAACTTGGGTAGCAAATCACATCAAATATATGGAGCTTGTATAGGCGCGCGGGGAGTGTGGACTTGGCCGTCAAGGTGAATTTCACATATTTATTGTTTTCTTCTTGGAGTTGAAGGGGGAAGATGCCACCTTTGTTTAATGCTCAAGATAATTGGTTGGCTGAGGCCTTTGGACTCTACACGTTATACCATTCTTGAGTAGAGAGCATGTTAGGGAGGTGGTGATTGCCACATGGCACCTCCATGTGGCACCTTAATATTTTAATTTTTTAATAATATCTCAAGATCCCATTGGCCAAGACTTGGTTAGTTGAAGTAAGTGGTTATCCCATAAAAGTGCCTCGATGCTCGGGTTTCCTCTTCCACAAGTTAAAAATTTGGGTTTGCTTCTAAAGACTAGAGTTTGTACTCTTCTATAAAAAGAAACCTTAAAATAAAAGGTTTATGTACCGTACATAAACTTTCTGCAAAATTTTATTATGAGTAAGAGTGTTTGGTAGAGTTTGGACTCTTAAAAGTTGATGTAAGAGTAAGCACATCTAATCCTTTCCTTTAAGGATGATCTAGATTATATTTAATAAGATTTTAAAAAATTACAGATTACTTTAGATTTGATAAGTTATAGTTGTGGCTTGTTAGTTTTTTAAATATTGTAACAATTAAATATTGAAAGTAAATAGAAAATAAATGTATTTAATTTTGTGATTAAAACGTGTATAAAGTGTGGTATGTTGTAAAAATTTAATATTTCTTAAGATTTGAATGAAATGTTTCTTTATATATTATGTTTCGGAATCAAAATATAATGTCTTATACTTGTAAGCTTGATTTTATATTTTATGTAACTTTGCTTTATGTTTTGTATGACACCTCTAATTCTTTTACCTTCTCTAATTTATTGGATTGACAATATTTAAAAAAATCATTGAGGATTGTCGTCAGTGTTGTAAGGGGACACTTATCATGTAGGCCAACCCTTGTAAAACTTAAGAAAATGATTAGAGACAACAATCTTCAAACATGCATATGCTCCTAGAATGCTTGTGTAGATCTAGATTCATTTTAGTGCACCAAATGAATTGTTATTGTAGACATCCAAATTTGTCCACTCTCATATGGTCAAATTCGTCCCCTTTATTCATTTATTTTATATTCCATCGATATTAATTAAATGATTTATTTAATTAATATTTCTCATCTGCCTAAGATTTCTAAAGTATTTAATTTACTTTACCTTTCATCCTTCTTCTTTAAATTAAATAAATATATCAATTTATTTAATTTAGTCATTTAGCATTTTTGAATTTAAATCAATTTTAAATTCTTTTTTTTCTCTCTCCTTGTCACATTCTCCATAATCTTCTTCTAATCTAGATTAATTTAATTAATCCATGATTAGGATGTGCACACCCTTAATCGGGATTAATGTCACATCCTTCATATTTGGCCACTTGTCTCTAATCCTTTATTAATATTTTTAATCACCTGTTTGCACAACATTAATCTAATCACATGTCATCTTTAGTATGTCCTTCAAGTCAATTTTTCATAAGTGTTTTCCCTTTTAAGTATTGACCTCTTCCCATGTGAATTAAAAATTTATTCATTCAATGCATTTCTCTTCTCTATGTAAGTTGTTGGAAAATTCTAAATTCCTCCATAGGTAACATGACTCACATGGGACAAGGACCTCCTTTATGAGGACCTTGTTTTATCCCCAAGGTACTCCCCAATCATGTGAATTTAAAATTCACATTTATTCCCCCAACAACTTCTCTCATCCCCGTGATAATAAAAGATGACTTTCTAAAATTCCTCGCTTATCACCATTATCCTTATATAGAGACAAGAACTTCTTTTTTGAGGAAATATTCCCCTAATCCCAAGGTACTTGCAAGTACCTCCACCTTACATGTCCTCTCCCCACATCATCTATCCTTTTGCCACCTCCCCTTCCACATGGCAAGATGTGAGGGCTTGTGAGTCATCAACTCACCATAGCCCTCCATCTTGCCCATGTTGGCTAAATCCTAGCCATTAATTCCTCTAGAGACTCTTCCCTTAAAATGGAAGATTTTCTCTCATTCAATTCATTCATTCATATTCACAATTCAAGCTCTCCAACTTTCAACACACAACTCAAGCAATCTCAAATTCTCGTTCAAGTATTTTCATCCTCCATTGTTGAATCCTCAAGCTCATCTTGCACTCATTTTGTTCATCTTATCACATACCCATTTGAATCATTTGAATCCTCATTGCATCCTCATCATTTTGCATCCACTTGTTCCATCAAAGAGCACACATCAAATCTTCATCAAAGGGCCAACCAAAAAGATCAACTTGAATAGAGGTATAATCGTTATTTTCTTTTTCATTTGTTTAAGTTCAACTTAGGCTAATCTTGAGGTGGTGTTGTGTTATTTCTCCTTTGCATTTATTTGTTTTTGCATTTTTTAGGTTTGGTAAATAACACTGCATTACATTTCTAGCATGCCTGGTGGGACCCACAAATGGGTTTGGTATTTTCACATTTTCTGTTGTTTGAAATTTTGCAAGTTTAGATTACACAAAGGCGACTTTGCAACTGACAGGGGTGACCTTGCCCTTAACAGGAGTGACCCTACCCTCAGTTGGGTGACCCTACCCCCAGTTGGGTGACCTTTCCCTCAACAGAGGTGATTCTGCCTTGCAGAATCGCCCATCTATGAAACAGAAAAAATCTACTCACCATTTCCTAAACAGGCTACCTTGCCCTCAAGACAAGCGACCTTGCCCTCAACAGGGGTGATTCTTCCCTAGGCAGAGGTGACTGAGGTAAAAATAGTTACTTGAAGTTCATTTCTTGCTATTTTTCTTAGTATTGACCCCCTAACCTGTCTTGTTGGTGAATGTGCTTATCTTAAGTAATGTTTGTGCAGTTGTTTCACGTTTTTCCAAGACCAGAGGTTAAACTAATAATGTATTTTTTGCAGGACGAATGGGCCAAGTTTCTTAGTTAGTGTTTGTTTGTTCTTTTTTGCATATTAGTTAGGCATATAGATATAATTAAGGGGAGTCAATATATTTGTGTGCTTTGCTTGAAAGTGGGCTATTGATGTATCCAATCCCCTTGCGCCATTTGGTGATCTTGGGTGAAGAGAAATTGTAGCTCACTTAGTCCTTTGTGTTACCTAAGAGGCACTAGATCGTTCAAGTTTTCCCCTTGCACTTCGTGTGAGCCTGGGGACTAGCCGAAACCGTTTAGTGTTCTCTTTTTAGCAGGACCTACTTGGGGATTTCATCACCCCAAGGGAAAATCCCAACCACGTATACCAACGAGGTATATAAATGGGAGAGAGCCAAAGTTGTACCCCAATTTAGTCACGTCGTGTCTGGCAAAGTGTCTAAGCTAGGGTGATACCTAGATAAAACGTGAAGAGTTGGGTCAAGTTTCCAGTACCTCATTGGGGTTTCTGACCCACGCTTGTGATGGGCTAGTGTTCATGGTTGTTCCTCACGTACCATGTGTATATCGAGGACTTCCTAGTTTGCCTTGTTTAGCCTAGTTAGAGGACCATGTTGGTCATACCCATCTTACTAATCTTAGGATTATGCTACTTGAACTGTCTTTTCTATGCAAAACCAGTGAATTTATGTTTAGTCAAGTCAACCTTACCTTTTACTTGTTGTTTGTTGTGTTTTTGGTCCTTTACCGTAACTATTTTCATCCAAGTTAAGTCTAGGTCTGCTGACAGGGGTGACCTTGCCCTCAACAAGGGCAACCTTTCCCTTCAGTTGGGCGACCTTTCCCTTAATAAGGGTGACCTTTCCCTCAATGGGGGCAACCTTGCCCTTCAGTTGGGCAACCTTGCCCTTCAGTTGGGAGACCTTACCCTCTCATCAGTTCATTCATCTATCTCGTCAATGCGTTCATCTGTCTCGTCAGTTTGTTCATCCTTCTCGTTAGTTCGTTCATCTGTCCCGCCTTATGTTCAATCAATCCACCGGTCCATTCACTTGTTTTGAGCATTCGTTTCCCTATTTTGAGCATTCATTTGCATGTTCCAAGTGTCCATTTGCTCGTTCTGATAGTCCATTTGACCGTTCTGAGGTGACCCTATTGTCCAAAGGGGCGACCTTGCCTTTTGTTTAAGTCATTTCATAGTCTATTCATGTCAAAATCATCCATCCTTCACTGAATAGGTGACCTTTCCCTCCAGATAGGTGACCTTTCCCTCTAATTAGGCGACCTTGTCCTCCAGATAGGTGACCTTGCCCTCCAGATAGGCGGCCTTGAACTCCAGATAGGCGACCTTGCCCTCCACATAGGAAACCTTTCCCTCTAGTTAGGAAACCTTGCCCTCCAGATAGGCGACCTTGCCCTCCACATAGGAAACCTTTCCCTCTAGTTAGGAAACCTTGCCCTCCAGATAGGCGACCTTAAACTTTAGAAAGGAAACCTTGCCCTCCACATAGGCGACCTTTCCCTCTAGTTGAGCAACCTTGCCCACCAGTCATCTACAAGTCATCTGTTCATCATCTAAGTCAAATAGACACATCTTAGAATGACTCTAGATTACATATCCATCATCATTTTCTCGATATGAATCCCCTAAACTTTGTTTGATTTGAAGTTATTATCTGAATTGGCTTAGGTGTCAAAATCTTATCGACAATCATCCACATTTGCTCAAGATTGTCACTTGTCTTGAGTCAGTTATCATCTTCGTCCCAATCAATTCACTTCCATCTTGAGGTGGATTCGGTGTCGTAATCATCTATTTGTCCTTTAATCTGATCAATCAATACCTTAAGTCACCTAGGGTGATCTCTGAACTTGGTTTAGAATCTCTTTCACCATCCTATATAATTTGTCATCTAATCTTATCAATCATCTCATTAGTCAATCTTATCTAGTCTAATCCAATTACATCCCTATCCAATCATCCTAATATGAGTTTTATTACCATTCCCAATCTGAGCTTGACCTAAATCCCAATTTGAGCTTTAGTCCATTTCCATCCTAGATCTTTTGATATTGAAACAAATCTTAAGATCTCTTTCTTTCATCTTCCTCAAATCTATCCTATTTATCTTTTCATCATCTCTTCTTTCCTTCTAATTGATCATTCTCATCTTTTCAATCCGTATCCATCCCATCCAACATCATGAATTCTTATCCTCCATCAATGCAACCAAAAATAGTAGTCAAGGGGAATCCTACTTACATTGACGACGGTAACAAAATTCTTGTTGATCAAGAGGTATATGACATAGATCCCCTTGATGTTATCATTTCTAGTAATATTTCCCCAACCGCTTTCCAAAATCCAATCACTCCCCCGAGCTATCCTATTACGTCTTCATCCATGCCTAATACCGCTCCTTATGCTACCTCTAACAAAGGATATCCATTATCTTCCCCATCTGCATATTCATCATATCCTTCATCTATATCTTTCTCTTATCCAACACCCACATCCTCTTATCCCAATCTACCATCCCAATCTTCCCATCATAATCTACCGTCTCAATACTCCTATTACAACCCCCCATCCATGTCCCCTTGTCCTAATCCTCCTTACTAGTCTTCCCATCCTAATCCAACATCCACACCTTTTTATCTTAATCCTACACCCCCATCAACCTATCCTAATCCAGCATCCACATCTTCCTATCCTAATCCATCATCCACGTCCTTCTATCTCAATCTGCCATCTCAATCTTCCTGTCCTAATCCACCATCCCAATACCTTTATTGCAATCCACCACCCACATCCTCTTGTCCTAATCCATCATCCCAATATTCCTATCTTAATTCTCCATCTACTTCCTCTAACATCAATCCACCATCCACGTCTTCCTATTCTAGTTCACCATCCCAATATCCCTACCTTAACCCTCAATCTAATCTTGATCCCCCCACTAATCCTAATCCTCCACCTACTCTTAGTCTTCCATCCAATCCCATTCCTCTATCTAATCCTAGTCCACCAATCCATAATCCTAGTCCTCCATTGACACATAATCCTTCGTCTATTCCCATCACCCTAGCTAAGCCTAGAATATGCACGATTCTCACTCCAGAAGTTGTCCAAGGACTCATGACAAAGAATACATCCCCAACTCCACATCTTGAAGTCATGGAACCATGCTGCCCCACTCCCCCATATATGGTCACTAGTGATGAGATCCTTCTCCATCCCCAACCTATCATTACTGTTCCCACCCCTAGCACCACTCAAACCATTGAAACCATCAAACCCACTTAATCCATTCAACCCCCATATCCTCCTCTAAGATCCGTCAAACCCAACGAAGATAACCAAACCCCATCACCATATCATATGCCTAGGTCCACCCAATCAATCGAAGACATGCAAATCCAATCCACTCCTCCCACCAAAATCCATTCCCATGAACTTCATGAATCCTCCATCCTTCCACCTTCCCCACTTGAAGAGTCTCTCCAACACTCCATTATCATGCCTCTCACACATGATGAGTCATGCCAAGAGCTCCCATCCAAAGCATACCAAAATATTCCCATTTCTCCAAATTTAAGATCCCAATCAGAGTACCTCTTGGAATTTCTACTGCTCTAAATGTGCAAAATAACTAAGAAACGTGGATGGGAAAATACCAAGGACACCTCAAGATTAGCCAAAAGAGTGATACAACGAAAAGGAATGTAAATAAAATGAAACACAAACAATTTTACCTCCCTTGGTGTTGATACCTCTTTGATTGGCCCTTGCTTGGATTGGTTGTGTGCTCCTTAGATGATTGCTTGAATGTCTAAATGCAAGATTGGAGGTGCAAATGATTAAAAAGATAGCTAGATGATGGTAAATGATTGAGGATTCAAATTGACAGCATGTAGTTATGAGAATGCAAAGTGTTTGAGAAGGCAAATTGGCAGCATAAGGTTGCTCCAAATGAAAGTGTTTTTGGGAAGGCAAATGGCAGCATGGGGTTGCTCCAAATAGTGTTCAAAAATGCCCTGAGGAGGGGGTATTTATAGAGGATCTTGAATTTTTAGAGAATTCAATGGTCAAGATTTATTCAATAAGGACCAAGATGACAGCTTATGGTGGGTTGAGAACCCACAAGCCCCTCACATCTCACACATGTGGAAGGTGAAGTGGCCATGGGATATGAGATGGAAATGGGTTGTCAAGGAGGTACATGAGGTGGGAAAAGGACATGCACCTTGGGGGGTGAGAGGATTTCCACAAAAAGGGATTTCTTGTCCCCAAGTGGGAGTGAAAGGGACATTTGAGAAATTTTAGAATTCCTTAAAAATCTACATGGGAAAAGGAAAGTAGATAGATATAAATATGAATTAAATTCACATTCATAGGATGATCTAGAGGATAAAAAAGGTGGGTCTGAAAAAGGTGGGACCTCGTGGAGATTGTGACAAGTCCAAGGTTGGTCACACATGTGGAGATTAGGACAAAGTCCAAGGTTCTAGAAGCCTTGGAAGAATGGATTGTGAATTAAAAATTCACATAGGGAGGAGAGGAGAGAGACATGGGATAAATAAATGAGAATTAAAAATTCTCATGGGAAGGAGAGTCAATGTCCAAAAAGGAAAAATGGAAGAATTGACCAAAAAGTGGTGCTAAAATGGCTAATGACCTTGGTTAAGGTTGTGCAAATATTGGATTAAGCTAATTAATGGAAGATTAGAGGCAAGTGGCAAATGTAGGAGGATGTGACATTAATCTCTGATTAAGAGGATGCACATCATAATCATGAATTAATTAAATTAATTCAGATTAGAGCAAGGTTATGGAGGATGTGACAAGGAGAGAGAAAGTGAGGAATTTTAAATTGATTTTAAATCAAAAAGGGGAAAAATGACTAAATTAAATAAATTAGCGTATTTATTTAATTTAGAGAGGAATAAGGTGAAAGATAGAGTATTAATTATTAAATTAAATACTTTACCGTTATGAGGCCAAAGGTATAATATTAATTTAATAAATTAATATTAGCATGGTAGACGGAAAGGTGGTAAATTTAATCATATGGAAGTGATTAAATTTAGATGTCTACCTACCATCCCATCTAATCCCACCTCAAGATCACAATCCCATCCACTCCATCCCATGATTCCCTTGACACTCAAGCTCCAATCGCTCCATCTCATGAGCCCTTATCACCTACCGCAACAAATCTAGATCCTATCATATCACCTAATCTCTCTCTTGATCCCTTACCACTCACTCTTCCCAATCAAGATGTTGTTATCCCATCATCTCCACCTCATGATCCTCCATTTCCACCTAACCTTACTATCCCCACACCACTTTTATATTCCCTTGGTACTCTCACATTCGTCCATAGTGGTTTCCTTGCAGACGAGGAACTGAGCATATACACCACTCATCCTCCTCCACCTAATAATGGACTCGTATCATTCTTCCAAAGTAACAAGCATCCTACCATAGAATGAATGCTCAAGAGAATGAACTATCAAGGAAAAGGTTTAGGCCTTCATTAGCAAGGTATTTTAGAGCCCATCCATGTCAAAGAAAATCTGGGTACACAAGGTCTTGGATATATCTCTCAAGACTCGAAATCCAAAAATGTTGGTACAACATCTATACATCCTCATCGAGCCTCCTCCAAAAGAATAATAGGCTCTTCCCATCACTCCACTAAATCATTTTCCACCATCCCCCCTCCATCATATCAACTCAAAACAACCACCCATATTCCTCCTTCATCTACTCCATCCATTTTGGGTCCTTATGCCCTTCCATCCACCATCTCCCATCCTTCATCTACTCCACCTATTTTGGGTCCTTATGTCCCTCCATCCACCATCACACATCCTCTGGCTACAAAGTCCATTTTGGGCCCTTATACCCGACAATCACCTCCTCCATCTCGTCCTATTCATCCTTTTATCCACCAATCACCTATTCATGTCACCCATCATAAACATCCCACTCTCATGTTTCCTAATCAGGATCAACAAAATTGCATATCTACACATTCTCCATCCACATACCATCCACAAAATCCTACCTCCATCACTCCATTCATGTTTCCTCCACATCATCCATCTCCTTGCACCCATCCCATTGCTATTAAAATCACTTTGGATACCAAAGTAAAAATGCATAAATCTAAACATCCACATGAATCTAAAGCTCCTCATGTCCCCTCTAAAAGGCATGTTGGTGAAAAGAAAAATCAAATCCAAAATCCAAATCCAACCCATAGGCCACAAAGGCCCACCCACACAAAGATCAAAACCATGTGGATCCCAAAGAAAAAAGATGCAATGCTTTCAAATGAGAAATTTGTAACAAAATCCAAAGTTGCTAATCCAAAAGCTAATCATATGCCCCCTCCATCTCCTAATTTTTTTTTGGTTCCTTATGTCCCAAAATTCACTATCCCATCTCCTCCATTATCCCCACATCATCCATCCATCAATCCTCCTATCCTTTCACGTCCACCACTATATGTCCCAATGTTGGTCCTGAACTCATTTCCCCATCACATGCCTACCCCATCATTCCATCCATACACTTTCCAACATCCCATCCATTATCCCACATATCTCCCACATCATACCCCTTTAATCCAATCTCTTGCATAATCCATTTATCCTAATAAAGTTGTACCAACATCCAATCATCACTTCACACATGGGCTCTTAATACCTCGTATGGAACTTGATGCTTGAGTCCTTCATCTATCTCCTTATCACATGTCTTCTAAATCCACTCATCTGCATCCCTATCCTTATCCATCTCCATCTGCATACAATCCAAAAAGTCACAAAACTCAAAAAAGTCATGTTATGCCCTGCATAACCACCCCATTTTATTCTGGAACAAAATGGGTCCCCCTTCTCTTTTTGGTTTCGTTGCCTCTGTTATTTGATTTGACCTTTGGAATTCTTTTATTTTCCTCCTAATTTTGTCTTTTGTTCTATTTGATTTTGGTTCTATCTCAGCTTGAGTTGGTTTTCTTCTTGCTAAGAATTGAATAAAATAATCATCAACAATAGTGTATTTTATATGTTTTGAGGACTAATGGAGGCATTTGTCTTGCAGGATTGAATCACTCATTTGAAGATATCTCTCAAGGAAGTCAATTGAAGGCATGCCTTAATCAAATTCAGCATAAAACTCCTCAAGAAGAAGTTGTTGGGACCTTTCAGATGTCTTGTCGACTAATGGCTTGGCTCTATTCATTTGAAATCCAAAGGGGGTTTGCATCACTGAGAAGTCTGCTCGACAAGCTGGGATTCTCCCCGAAATGGTCTGAGCTCACCAAAAGATGAAGATCTTGCAGAGAGAGATTACCTTTGGCATAAGGTCTCGCCAACAAAGCGGGGTCTCGCTGAAAGAAGCTCGAGCTCGAGGAGAGTGGTTTGCTTTCAGCATGAAGTCTCGCCGACCTAAGAGAGTTTCCCCGATGTGATCTCAGCTCTCCAAAGGGGGGTAGGCCTTCGACATAATGTTCTACCAACAGAAGGGAGGTCCCATCAAAATTTTTGAGCTCGGCGAATGATTTTTCCTTCAACAGGAGGTCTGGCCGATTAGCATGTGTCTCACCAAAGGGTGTTCCTTCAGTGTAACATAATGAGCTCAGGGGAATGTCCTGTCAATATGGGATTGTCTCACCGATAAGAAGGATATCACTATAACTCTTGCTGCCCGACAAAACATCTCACCGACCCGACGGAGTCTCACCAAAATGAAATGAGCCCGGGGAGAATGAATGAATTCGACGAAAGGGCCTGCCAATACAATGAGGTCTCGGTGAAAGGAGTATGCCTTCGACATAAGGTCTCGCTGACAAAAGAGATCTCCCCGACATAAGATGAGTTCATCAAAAGATCTTGAACTTGGAAAAATGTCCCACCGACTTGAAGAAGTCTTGCCGAAGTAGAAGGGGCTTCAACTTGAGGAATAAGGATGAGCTCGGTGAAACTCCTGACTGAACATTTTAGCCTTCGCCAGGATGTCTTGCCGAATGCGGGTGTCTCGCTGATGGAAGGAGGCATTGCAGTGTATCTCCTAAGCGCTCACCATGACTTCTGGCCGATAACGACTGTCTTGCTGATAGTTTTTGTGGTATCGA
>VDFB02190424.1:0-18113 GCA_007258455.2 Sequoia sempervirens
GGATTTTCATTTTCATCTTACAACATTCGAAGCTGAGATTTGTGCTGAAGAGTTGAGAGTGATCGTTGAGCTGTGAGTAAAATTCGAAGTTGAGAGTTGCTGAAAGTGAGATGAGGTGTTTTGTGACCTTTTCACACATCGCCCCATTCAAAATGGGGACCCCTAAATTTTTGCTCCATTCTGGTCTTTTGGTTTTGGTTTTTGTCTTTCTCTCTCGTTCTGCTTCTTTTCTGCTTTCTGGTTTCCGTGGACTCTCCCGTCAGTAAGCTTGAACGCAAAGATTCGACCAAGTATTGAAATTAGGGTTTCACATCTTTAGGTCATTTTGAAGCCAAATTGAGTTGGTTAGTCAGCTTTTGTGCCTAGTAGTGCTAATACGATGCTTCCGGCAAGCAACCCCTAAATTTTCACTAAGTTCTGCCAACTTTCTATTTTCAGTAAGTGTCGATTTAGGTTTGATTTTCTTGAGATTTTCACATTCCGGCAACTTCATCGCGTTCTGTGCGCTGCAAGTTCACTTCTGGTAAAATTTGAGCAAAAACGGACGACTTGCTATTTTTAGCAGTACAGCTTCCAGAGCAAATTTCAAGGCCTTAATGTTACATTTTCTGATGCATGTCTGGAGACTCCTTCTGGGTTTTCCGAGACCTTCGCGGTGATGTGGCATGCAAAGTATGATGATGACTTTCAGCATTCCGCCTTCGGAGGCCAATATCAGGGTTTACATGCAGACATTTTCAGCGCATGTCGGCATTTTCTTTCTGGGTTTTCCAAGAGCTTCGCGATGGTATAGCATGCAAATGGAGCTGACCACTTTCCAGAAACTTACTATTTTTAGCCAGTGCGTGCATGTTGGAGATTTCTCTGGGTTTTTCTGGGTTTTCCGAGATTTTTCGGGCAGTATGACATGCAAGATCATCCCGGCGACCCGATTAGGTCTTTAAGGCCGCCTTCTATTTTTAGCAGGTATCTCTCAGGCAGCCACTCAACACCTCAGAAATGCAAGCTGATCATCATGCAACTGAAACGAGGTCAAACGGAGCTCATCTAAGCAGCATGCACAAAATTAGGGTTTCGAGCTTCAGCGCTAAAAATGAGGAATCAGAGGTCAAAATATTCAAAACTGAGGTATCCATCACAATCAGCACCCTTCGGATAGTCTGCTGGCAAAATTTGAAGGCAATCGGAGAACCTGCTATTTTTAGTAAAATGCTCCAGCCGCAGGCTATAAATAGAAAGTTGATCTCGGCGTCAGCGTAGAGGGGTAAATTCACCAGCAAGGGGCACACTGTCAAAATTTCAAGTCGAACGGAGCACAGGGAAGTCTCAGAAACAGGCACTTACTATAAATAGTAAGTCACTTCAGAAGCAGCTATAAATGGCGGGGTTGACACGGATCTCGATGGAGTACGAGGAAAAACATGATGAGTAATCCGTGGCGCGAATTTCAAAGCAAACAGAGTTACAGAGGATGAAGAATCAGATGATTGCTATTTTTAGCAGGTCAATTAGGGTTTCCTAAAATCAAGGACAGAGCCCGACATTCAGGCAGAAACAACATCCAGTCACGATCACCACGCTTCAGGCATCTGGCACATGAAATTTGAAGACTTTCTGAACAGTTTCTATTTTTAGCAGGTTGCTAAAAATAGCAAGTACAAACAGGCATCAGGCACTGACGGCAAATCAGTTGAAATTCAGAGCAGGGCAGACATCGGGCTTTTCAAGGTCAGAATTCAGTCAACGGCGCAAAATTTAAGGAACTTTCTAAAAATAGAAAGTCAGGGCAAATTAGGGTTGACAAAGGAAAATCAACTCAAATCTGGCAGAAGGCGAAAAATTTGTTAAAAAGGATAAAATTTCAAGTCGACGTTGAAACTCTTTAGCGAGGATTGAGCGAGGCGAAAAATATTCTAAGTGTCAAGAAGTGAAAGTTAAGACATTCAAATGCGCCCAAGTCAAAAATGAAAGCTTGATAGGCAATATGCGCCTGGAGTGTTAAAATGAAAGCTAGATGGGTGATTTGCGCCCAAGCCTGGGAAACTGTAAAATTTTGACTAAGGCAAACAAATTGGAAGGTGCTAGTATGAAATGCGCCCCACTTCATAAAAGTTAGACATGCTATATGCGCTCATAGGGAAGGTGTTGAAGAAAACGTCTAAGTCATTAAAATAAAAGTGGGATGTGTAAAATGCGCCCATGTCAAACTAGAAGTTCATGCACCCATATGCGCCCTTGGAGTCTGGAAACTGAAAGTTGATGTGGTAAAATGCGCCCCCAAACAATAGAAAAATGACCTAAGGCGTTCGAAATTAGAAGCTAGACACCTGATATGCGCCTGAAAGCTCCCTCTCTCATATGCGCCTGAAAGCTCCCCCTCTAATATGTGCCCCAAGTGAACTTTGAGAGTTAAAAGCGCCTTAACTATAAATCGAAAACTCAAACATGAGAATGCGCCCAAGATAATGTGCAAATTTTCTAAGTATTCAAAATTGAAAGCCTGACCCCTCAAATGCGCCTGAGTTTACAAAGACATCGAAATAGGCAAAATTTGTCTAAGTGACGAAATTGGGAGTAGACAAGTCTAAATGCGCCTTTCTTAAAACTAAAAGTACCATGATCAATATGCGCCTAAGACATGAATTAAAAGTTTGATATGAAGAGGAATCTCTAAATATGCTAAGGCGTGAAAATCAAAGTGAATGTTGACCCTAGCAAATGCGCCCAAGGCACAAATTGGAAGATGCTTGAGTCAAATGCGCCTAAAGAGAAAATTGAAAGTTCAAGCATGAGAATGCGCCCATGACAGAAACTAAATGTTGACCCTCTCATTTGCGCCCAAAGCCAAAAATGGAAGCTTGGTAGGTGATTTGCGCCCAAGCCTGGAGGATGAGTTGATAAATTTCACTAAGTGTCAAAACTGGAAGTTGGGGGTCCCAAATGCGCCCCAAGTCAAAACTGGAAGTCTCAACAGGTATTTGCGCCCTTGAAGAGGAAATATGTTAGAAAATAAACGTTCAACACCTCATATGCGCCTGAAGCTAAAGTGAAAGTCCGGACTCTCATATGCGCCTATGATAAAATTAAAAGTTCAACTGGCAATATGCGCCTGGCCTCCACCATGAATACGCGCCCATGAAGAAAGCTGGAAATGCTAAATGCGTAGGAATTCAAATTGAAAGAGGAGCCTATCAAATGTGCTTGAAAGCTCACACAGGTAAATGCGCCCATGAAGGAAAAGATTGGATCTTAAAAATTTCTTAGTTATGAGAAATTTGATGCTGAGGGTGTGATTTGCGCCCAATAAGAATAAAGAATTTCAAAATTGAGAGTTGATCATATAGTTTGCGCCTGGGGTGTTGAAATTCAAAGTTAACAAGTCCATATGCGCCCTTGGGTAAAATCGAAAGTTGGAATGTGAGAGTTCGCCTAAACTAAAAACACAACCCATCATATGCGCCCCTAATTGGAAGCTTACCCATCTAAATGCGCCCTTGGAAACGAAATCTTTGATTCCGAATTTAAAACTCCAGATACTCATATGCGCCCAGAGTAAACTAAAAATTCAGCTCATTATTTGCGCCCATGATGAAAATGGAGGTAAGCATAAAAGGCAAAATTGAAAGCTTGATATATGAAATACGCCCAGGCTGGAAATCGAATGGTAATATGGAATAAAGCTTAGCCTATAAAATATACGCCTCAAAAGAAGGAATGAGTTGATAATTGATCAAGGCGTGTGGCATGAAAATAAATTAAAAGGCGTATGATTTAATTGAAAAGGCGTTGGAAGATTTATTAATTTCTCCAGGCAATAAATTCTTTTAAAATTTTGACCAAGACAGAGAAATTAATTAATTTAATTATTTTCCTAAGTTTAACATTAAATTCCCCCTTTCGATTTTGACCCATGAAATTGTGAAATTCGGATGATTTTAACGAGGGGAATTTATTTTGGAAGTCAATTACGGATGGAAAATAAAATTACGCCTAGCCAAGTTTGACGATTGATATCAAATATTTAAAATACGTTGAAGAAATAAATTAAAATGGCTTTTAAATTAAATTTTTAATAAATTAAAAGTGCCATTTTAAAATGCAGTTGAGATAACTTCAAATCGATGTAAAAAATGATTTTCTCGAAATTACTTGAGGTAACTGGCAGTCGGGAGGGAATTTTAAATTTAAATCGAGGAAAGAATCTCCCCGAATAGCAAATTGTCATAACAACTGCCTAACGACTGGAATATTCCCTTTTAAATTTAGCAAACGCGTCAGTCATTATGAAGGGAATAAAAGGCATATGCTAAAATTAGCGCCAGCCTTTTGCTATAAAACTCTGAGGATTTTCATTCTCATTTCACAAGATTCGAAGTTAAAATTTATGCTGGCAAGTTGAGTTGTGAGATTTCATTTGAGAGTTGCTGAGAGATTGAAGTTGCTGAAAGTTGATTTCTTGAAGTTGCTGAGATTCGGAGTTGCGAAGTGCTTCGAAGTAAAGTTTGAAGGGTTTAGCATTTTTATTTCTTCACGTTGCTGAGGTAAGTACCCGAAGTTGCTGAAACTTTTTATTTTGCTGAAAGTCGAAATGCTTTTGAAGTTAAGAGTTGAAATGCTGAAATCATTTATTTATGCTGGAGAATTCGAAATTGCTTGAGCTTTAATTTTTTTTTTTTTCGAAGTTGTTTGAAGTTGCTGAGTGTTGCAATCAAATTGGATTTAAATTGTAAAGCCTTCGAAGTTGCTGTTTTATAATTTTCGAAGTGCTAGTTTTGATTGCTTTTCGAAGTTGCTGATTTATAACTTTCGAAAAGTTGATTCTAAATTATTGAAACTTGCTGATGTATAACTGTTGAAGAGCTGATTTCAAACTTGGTAATTTGTAATTCGCAAGCTTGCTGATTTTAAATATTCGGAGTTGCTGATTTTAAATATTGCTGAAACTTAACGCTTTTTCCGAAGTTGAAATTGTTGGAATGGATTTCTTACGTGGAGTTGAATATTTCTTTTGGCTGCAAGTTGTCGAAAGTTGAAGTTGGATGCTGAGGCTACTAACTTGTATTTATTTTTGCAGCCAACTCCAACCGCCAGCCGCCTCGCGTGTTTGTTGTTTTAAAAAGTTGATGGAGTAATATTCGCTTTTGTTTGCAGATGGCTGACGCTGCTGGAACTAGCAAGGCTGGAACTAAGGCTGCAAACAACGAAGCTGTCAAAGAGAACGCCTCCAGGCAGGCGATCATCAAGGGCCTAAAGAAGTCCTTTATCCCGGAGTCGAAAATCATCTCAAAGTATGGCAATTTGACGGACACCAACCTCGGGTCCTTCAACCTCGAGACATTCATACGCCGAATGTACGGGCAAGGTGGCAACCTTCCAACAGATGCATCACGTAACATCGTCAAGAGCGGATTGTACAATGCAGCAGGCTTCCAACCGGCAGTCCGTTGTCCCGAGTTGATCCTTGAGTGTGCCAACTTCTACAATTCTGAGGATCGAACTATCACCTCTCCGGACGGTATGATCATGGCTAATTTCGCTCCAGATGCAATTGGCGAGGCGTTTGGAATACTTGCTACGGACAATATGTTGTATAAGTCCAAGGCCAAGGCAGATAAGATGTACGCCACCACCTTTGAAAAGTGCATGAAAAGGATAAACACCTCATGGATGCGCAAGCCAAAGCCACCTGCTGCCAGGCTACCGAAACAGATAATCTCGGAGGAGCTAAAGCAAGAGTACTGCGACATCATTATGCTTCTCAGCAGAGTCAATGGCAGCCCACAGTCATTCATATTCGAGCCATGGATGTTCTTTTACATCAGTGTAGTGCTCGAGGGGAACGAGCAAGTAAACTGGGCGAAGATGATAAGTGATAACATCGATGAGCAGTTCCGGAGCCTCAGAAGAACAAAAACATTTTATATGAGCTCATATGTCATTTACATGTTGGCTCGAATGACCAAGTATAGAGGATTGGCGTACCAGGAGCCAATTGGCTGCGGCTACAATCAGTTCAAGATTCACCAGTCATGCAGACAGTTACATCTTACTCACACTGGTGACTTTCAAAGAGTGAATGACGCTTTTACCATGTACATCACAAGGACCCTTCAGCAAAGGCTACAACAAAGAATATCCGAGGAGGCGCAGATGCTGGTAGAAGAATATGGGTGTTGGTTCGTCCAATTCCCAAAGTTTACCTATTTGAGGCTGCCAGGGTACGATTCACATGTCTACAAACTACCTAGGTATCCAACTAACAGAATGGTATTGCTTGAGTTGTCCAGGCAATTGGTGGCCTACGACAAAATTATAAGGCGAAAGAAGAAGGGAGGTTTGCATTTTCCCATTGTGTTGGGAAATTCACTCGAGGAATGCCCTACCTTACAAGCAGCCAAAGAGGCCGAGGATGAGCTGAAATTCTACAAGTTAACCCTTTATACCAGCCGACAGAGTTTCGATCCTAAAGGAATGATTGGAACAGTTCAAGGAGAAGAATACAAACACAAGGCCCACCTGGAAGACTTTTGGGCAAATGCTGGGAGCGAGGACGAAATTAGGAAAAGGATGTTTTCAAGGCTGCCTCTAAAGCTAATCAGGGAGTGTGAGGTGATTAAGGTGCCAGATCAACTTGAGGAGGATACTAGGGTCACCCATCCAGATTATGAAACGGTAAAGAACGCTCCGATGCCACCAATAGATTGGGCCGAACCAGAGATTGTGGATCTAGACACTCTGTCTATCCCGGTCATGACATTCACTAGAGCATGGGTGGATGAGTGTGTTAATAGATTAAGGAGAAGGTCAGTCGCCCTCACATATGACCTCATGGGTGATAGAAGGCCGCCGGTGTTAGCAAAGAGGAAGAAGCAACTCACACGAGGTCCAGAATCAAAAAGAAGGGAGCCCGTTCAGCCGGAGCCGCAGGGGTCAGAGGATACAGCGTCCACTCAGCTGGTATCTCATTCTTCCAGTAGGCGTGAAGTTTCATTGTTTGCTAGTCAGAGAGCTCCGAGAAATGAGGAGCCGGAAGTTGGAGAAGTCAACCAGCCAATACCAAAAGAAATAGATACTCAGAGCGTCAATGATCCTGAAGCTGCCAGTAAGCGGGATGAAGGGGAAGAATCGGATATGGAAACCCACTTTGACTTTTCCTTCGGAGAAGAAGATGCTAGGACTCATGAGGGAAGTGATCAAGAGGTCGAGATAATTGAGCCTCCAACAAATACTGCTCGGGAAGAAGTTCGGGAAGTGGAAGCAACTGAGGAGCAGCCCTTGATTATTTATGATATTCAACGAAATTGGCTTTCACAGGCAATCAGAAGGGACCAAGGTGATGACGCCGACCTAGCAATTGAAATGGAAGAACTCTTAAATAGGACAAGCAAGTCGCCTAAGCGGAAGAGGGCAAGAAAATATACAAGGATGGAAACAAATGAGGCCGGTTCCCGCAGCCTTCATATCGCTGTCCCAAGGGAAGATCATGATTTGAGTGATGCAATGCCGGAGAAGTACACAATCACCACAGTCGAATTGGGACGTCCTTCTGGAGCACAGGTGGTGGAAGAAGCTGAAAGTTCGTTTCAGGCATTGAAGGATAGGCTGGTGAAGAAGGAAGGAAAATACAAAAGGTTGAAGAAAGAGCACAAGGCGTTGGTTGAGTATGTACAAAATCTCGCACATCCTGTTGTTCAAGGTAATCCAGTGGCAGAGCTTCCACCAGAGTTGCCACGAGAGCCGATCAGCGGCCTTGAAGAAGTGAAGAGGGCTGTGCGAGAAGGAGATAAGTGGGTAAATGGTGTCCGTGCTGAGGCTGAAAAGTTTATGGCAGATCTTGCCTCAGCATTTCAAAATGTTTCTGGTATTCTTTCACGCTTGGATGATGTTGAGCAAGCTTGGGGAGATACCCACATCTTTCAAGACAAAACTATCCCACGTCTTGCTGTTTTGATGCGTGTTCCCACGCAAACTCTGGTGAATGAAGGGGTAATTCAAGCAGGTGATAGGTATGATTTCCGTGGGTGGCATTCAGCAGCATTCACAGGGAAGAGTTTCTTTGACACTACAGCAATGGAGTCCTCCAGGATCAGAAAGGCTATGAGGAATATTCATGAGAGTATTCTTAACACTTTGGAGGCAGTATTCGCAAGAAGGCTTGCGCATGAAGAGGTTGATGCAGAAGGACTAAGGGCAAGGTTGCAGCCATTCTTTACAGAGATGAGGACATTTTCCCAGTTGGATTTTGAAAACATCTCCACGTTTTCAACAATCATTCAGAGCACGCAGGATTCTATGGAGACTTGGGAAAAATCTTGTGAGAAGCACGAGCAAATGGTAGCCATCTTGGAGTATCAGCTGAATCTTACTCCATCAATTTCTGAAGAAGAGGTCGACGCAGTGCTGGCGCGATTCATGGCGTACGCGGTCCGAGAGAAGAACAAAGGAATCCGGGTCATGGACGAGAATCTTCTAGAAGGGTAGTGGGCATTAATTGCTCATGGTGGTCAAAGGAGGAATTTGCTATTTTGGGAGCATTTATGACGCCACTCCTCCACCTTCTGGCGGTTTTTAGGGCAAAGCTTGTCTAGGGCTGAGGTGGCTCGATCTGAGCCCTCCATTGTAATTCGATCTGGGCCGTCGGTTGAAATAGGCCAGCTATATAAGGGGGAGTCCCCCTCATTTGTACTCTAGTAGTCATAGTCAGAATCAGAGAGTAGTGAGCAATTAGTGAAGCAGAATAGAGAGTAGAAATTTTGAGTTAGAGTAGTTTTCATTTGCATTATTGAAGAAGAAGGGGAATTCTCCCTTTGAGAATTTTTGTAAGAGATTGTCACAAAGGCTATTCTTAATAAAGCATTTCATTGATGGTGAATTCAAACTTTGTTTTGAGTAGTTTGTGAGGTTTCTTCTTCCTTTGACTTCAATTAGGACTTAATCTCATGCTAGTAATTAGATATGGATGTTTATGTTTGATTTAAGTGGACTTCTTTTATCCATACCACTAACGTTCTTACTGATGGTAAGCTCGTCTTGCGTGGTCAACTGGAACATTTTGCACTTAACTTCGATCAAAATTCATGTGTAGTTATGCATCGTTGTGATGGTAATTGCATCATTGGATTGTGATTTGAACATTTTTCTTATCCTTTGAAGATTGCACTTACTTTGTTAACGCTGTCCTATAGGAGGCTAGGCAAGGTTTGTTCGAAGTTCATTCAAGTTGAGCGTAACACCCATTTGCATTTAGATTAGAATTTAAATTTTAGAAATCTCTGCAGCCATTCAAATTCCGCATAATCTTGATTAGTTTTAGGAAATTTGCACTCTAAAGCCAAATCATTCGCATAAAAGTCCCTTTCAAAAAGCATATATTGGTTGTTATTACACGTATTCAGAACAATTATGTAAGTCCCCTCGTAAGAACACAGCATATACACATCAACCAAACTGGGTCTATTCGCATTTCAAGAACCTTGGAGTTGAAAGCGTGATCTTACTTGCAATCTTAGCACGCTGAATACTTTGTTCAAGAGAGAATAGAGTGTCCATTTGGGAAACTTTGTTCTGTGTTGGTGCGGTCTCAAAAACCACGTCAACAGGTGTTAAATTTGATTTTTCAGGGAGTTTGAATTTCTCGAGATTTGGAGTTGCTGAAGAAGTTGAAATTGCTAGAGTTGATCTATTTCTCCGAAGTCGAAATTGTTGCGAAGTTGCTGAGATCGAAGTAAAACTTGAAGTATAGGCTGCCGAGGTTGAGAATTTTATTTCTTCAAAGTTGCTGAAAGTAAGTATCGAGATTTAATATTTTCAAAGTTGCTGAAACTCGAAGTGTTTTCCGAAGTTGAGAGTTGCTGAAGGCTGAAATTGTTTGATTATTTCTCTGAATGCTGGAAGTCGAAATTGCTTGAGCTTGAGATTTAAATTTTTTGAAGTTGCTAAATGTTTAGAATCAAACCAGAAGTAGAGACTGTTGAAACTTTCGAAGTTGCTGATTTAAAACTTTTGAAGTGCTGGTTTGAATTATTTTTGAAGTTGCTTCCGAAGTTGACATTGGAAATTGGTTTCTTCCGGAGAGTCTAAGGTTCCTTTGGCTGCAAATTGTTGGAGTTCAGAGTTTTATATTCTCAGAGTTTAAATCTATCGAGGTTTGAAGTTGGAGTTTACTGCTGAAGCTATTAACTCATTTATTTTTGCAGCCAACTCCATTCGCCAGCCATATCTCATGATTTTTTATTTAAAAGTTTGAAGTGTAATGTTTACTTCTTGTTTCGCGGATAAATTTGAGGGGCGAAAGAGGCGATATTCTTTGGAAACGAAACAAAGACAGGGCTGGGCTGGAAACCATGAAAATTTTGTCAAAGAAAATGCCTCTAGGCAGGCGATCATCAAGAGCTTGAAGAAATCTTTCATTCCGGAGTCTAAGATCGTGTCAAAGTTCGGGAATGTGACTGATACCAACCTTGGGTCTTTCAACCTCAAAGCCTTCATGCGAAGGATATATGGGCAAGGTGGCAACCTTCCGACCGAAGTATCGCGCAACATTGTGAAGAGCGGATTATATGCAACAGCTGGGTTCCAACCAGCAGTTCGATGTCCAGAGCTGATTATGGAGTGCGCAAACTTCTACAATTCAGACCATCGGACGATTGTTTCTCCGGATGGCACATTGTTGGCCAACCTTGAACCTGATGCAATTGGCGAGGCATTCGAGATCCTGGCTACAGACAAGATGTTATACAAATCTAAGGAAAAGGCTGATAAGATGTATGCCACATCTTTCGAGAAATGCATGAAGAGAATCAACACCACCTGGATGAGAAAGCCAAAGCCTCCTACCGCTAGGCTATCAAAGCAAATAATTTCAGAGGAGCTGAAGCAGGAATACTGTGATATGATCATGTTGCTCAGTCGAGTTAACGGTAGCCCACAGTCATATGTGTTCAAACCATGGATGTTCTTTTACATCAGCGTGGTGCTTGAAGGGAAGGTGGAAGTAAATTGGGCTCAGATGATCAGCGACAACATTGATGAGCAGTTTCGGAATCTAAGGAGAACGAAAACGTTCTACATGAGTTCGTATGTTATCTACATGCTTGCTCGGATGACAAAATACAGGGGGTTGGCATACCAAGAGCCGATTGGGTGTGGTTTTAATCAGTTCAAGATTCATGAATCTTGTAGGCAGTTGCATCTCACACGTTCCGCTGACTTCAAGAGGGTGAATGACACTTTCACAATGTACATTACGCGGACCCTTCAGCGGAGATTGCAACAAAGGATATCTAAAGAGGCGCAAATGTTGATAGAAGAGTATGGGTTTTGGTTCGTCCAATTCCCAAAGTTCACCTATTTAAGGCTGCCGGGGTATAGTTCATACGTCTACCAACTACCGAAGTACCCCACAAACAGAATGATAATGCTTGAGCTGTCTAGGCAACTGGTAGCCTACGACAAAATTATAAGAAGGAAGAAGAAGGGAGGTTTACACTATCCCATTGTTTTGGGAAACTCGCTCGAGGAGTGCCCTTCCTTGCAGGCAGCCAAGGAGGCAAAAGATGAGTTGTGGTTCTATCAGTTAACTCTCCATACCAGCTAGCAGGATTTTGATCCTCGAGGAAAGATTGGAACAGTGCAGGGTGAGGAGTATAGGCACAGGGCTCACTTGGAAGATTTTTGGGCAAATGCTGGAGACGAAGCTGAGATTAGAAAAAGAATGTTTTCCAGGTTCCCTCTTAAATTAATCAGAGAATGTGAAGTGGTCCCAGTGCCGGATCAAGTTGAAGAGGATACCAGACTTATTCATCCAGATTATGAATCGATAAAGAACACGCCGATCCCACCACCAGATTGGGCTGAGTTGGAGATTACGGACTTAGACACTTTGTCTATTCCCGTCTTGACTTTTACAAGGACTTGGGTAGAGGAGCACATTCACAGATTGAGAAGATCAGTTGCCCTCTCATACAACCTCATGGGTGATAAAAGGCCACCGGTGTTGGCAAAGAGGAAGAAACAAATTGTCCAGGCTGCGGAGCCACCACAGCTGGAAGAACCTATTCAGCCGAAACCTCAGGGATCGGAGGATACATCATCTACTCAGTTGGTGACCCATTCCTCCAGCGTGCGTGAAGTCTAGTTGTTTGCGAATCAGAGGGTTCGAATGAATGAAGCACTAGAGGTTGGAGAAATTAACCAGCCAATGCCAATAGAGCTGGACAGTCAGAGTGCTAATGTTCCTGAAGGTGCCAATCAGCCAGATGAAAGGGAAGAGACAAAAACAGATACCCACTTTGATTATGCGCTTGAGACAGCATTCGAAGAGGAAGACGTCATAGAGTCAAGGGTTGGAGCTCATGAGGAGAGTAATCAACACATAGAGATAGTTGAGCCTCAACAGAATATTGCTCGGGAGGAGGTTCGTGAAGTGGAGGCAACTGAGGAGCAGCCCCTTATTGTTTACGACACTCAGCGTAATTGGCTCTCACATGCAATACGGAGAGATCAAGACGATGATGCTGACCTGGCAATTGAAATGGAGGAGCTTCTAAATAGAACAAGTCACCGAAAAGGAAGAGGGCAAGGAAGTATTCGAAAATGGAGACTAATGAGGCCGGTTCGCGCACCCTCCATATTGCCGTTCCAAGGGAGGATCATGACTTAAGTGACGCAATGCCAGAGAATTACACCGTCACCACAATTGAATTGAGACATCCTTCTGGAGTGCAAGTGGTTGAGGAAGCTGAAAGTTCATTCCAAGCGTTGAAGGACAGGCTAGTGAAAAAGGAGGGAAAGTATAAAAGATTGAAGAAGGAGCACAAGGCATTGGTCGGATATGTGCAACATCTAGCACGTCCAGTTGCTCAAGAGAACCCAGCGGTGGAGCTTCCGCCTGAGCTGCCATGAGAATCAATCAGTGGGCTCGAGGAAATGAAGAGAGCTATACGAGAGGGAGATAAATGGATAAGCGGCGTTCGCACTGAGGCAGAAAAATTTATAGCCAATCTTGTCTCCTCTTTTCAGAGTGCGTCTGGTATCCTCTCGCGCTTAGATGGTGTCGAGCAAGCTTGGGCTGACACCCATATTTTCCAGGACAAGACTATTCCTCGCCTTGCTGTTCTGATGTGTGTGCCCACGCAAACTTTGATAAATGAAGGAGTGATTCAGGCTGGGGACATGTATGATTTTCTTGGGTGGCATTCGGCTGCGTTCACTGGGAAGGGCTTCTTTGACATGGCAGCTACAAAATCTTCCAAAATCAAGAAGGCGATGAGAAATATTCACGAGGGCATCCTCAACACATTGGATGCATTGTTCGCCAGGAGGCTAAATCATGAGGAGGTAGAGGTGGAAGGATTGAAGGCAAGGTTGCAGCCTTTCTTCTCCAGGATGCAGATGTTCTCTCAACTTGACTTTGAGAACATCTCTACGTTCTCAGCAATTATTCAAAGCACACAGGAGTCTATTGAGACTTGGAGAAAGTCTTGTGATCGGTGGGAACAGATGGTGGGTATCCTTGAATATCAGCTCAATCTTACTCTGGCGATTTCTGAGGAGGAAGTTGATTCAGTGCTGGCCCGATTCATAGCTTATGCGGTCAGAGAAAAGAGCAATGGAAACACGGTCATGGACGGGAATCTTCTAGAGGGATAGTGGGCATTAATTGCCCATAGTGGTCAAGGAGGAATCTGCTATTTTTGGGTTCATTTATGACGCCACTCCTCCACCTTCTGGCGGTTTTTAGGGTTAATCTTGTCTAGGGCTGAGGTGGCTCGATCTAAGCCCTCCATTGTAATTTGATCTGGACCATCCGTTGAGGTTGGCCAGCTATATAAAGGGGAGTCCCCTCATTTGTACACTAGTAGTTAGCAATCAGTTGATATCAGAGCAGAATAGACAGTAGATATTTTTTTTTGGAGTTAGAATAGTTTTCATTGCATTGTTTGAAGGAGAAGGGGAATTCTCCCATTGAGAATTTTTGTAAGAAATTGTCACGAAAGCTAATCATAATAAAAGCATTTCATTGATGGTGAACTCAACTTTGTTGTGAGTAGTTTGTGAGGTTTCTTCTTCCTTTGAATTCAAGTAGGACTTAATTTTCATGCAAATAGTTAGTTATGGGTGTTTACGTTTAATGTAAGTGAGCTTCTTTAGTCCATACCACTAACAATCTTACTGATGGTAAGCTTGTCCTGCGTGGTCAACTGGAATGCTTTATACTTAACTTCGATCAAGATTCATGTGTAGCTATGCATCGTTGTGATGGTACTTGCATTATTGAATCGTGATTTGAACATCCTTTTCTCCTTTGAAGATTGCACTAACCTTGTCAAAGCTGTCCAACAGGAGGCTAGATAACGTTTGGTTGAAGTTCATTGAAATTAAGCTTAACATCCCTTGCATTTAGGTTAGAATTTAGATCTTCTAGACCTTGCATCCTTTTCAATTACATTGTACCCGAAAACCAAAATTTTGCTTCACTAAGGCATTTTTGCTTAATTATGAGTCTTAATCTTGTTAAAGTGATGTGAGAATTAGATTTTTTGGGGTTTTAAATGTGGGTTGGTGTCGGTGTCATGTAGGTCGTATTTGAAAGATTTAAGAAAAGAGTAGAAAATCACAGAGCGAAAACATCAAAATTTTCTCTCTGGAGAAGCGAGCACATTCTCAAAGAGGCGCCCTATCTTTTAGGGGCTCAAATCCTGTTTTTAGAGTTTGTCACCTCCAGCAGACATTTGTCCGGCATCACGTTAGCTTCGCAGTGAGCTATCAAACCTATCCAAACAAACTGGCTGCGAGCAAGTTGTAGTGGATCTGAGAGCAAAAGCGAAGAAAGCGAAATTGGCCTGCTTGGTAAAAAGTAGCCGGCTTTAGGAGTCGGCGCCCATCTTTTTGAGGTGCCGAAATGAAGGTTTTAGCTAAATGTCGCCGGGGTGACGTCCGCTTTAACTTACCCAAACCGCATCCGTCGATGGGTGAATCGAGTTCGCGAAGTGCACGAACTTGAGGAGTCAGCAGTAAAGTCAAATCTTAATCCCGAGCGTCGAGAGAAAAAGCAAAAGAGCACATTTTGGGAAAGGCGCCTAAGCTTTTCAAGCCTTTAATGCTTTCTTTCTGATGATACCAGATATTCAATGTGTCTGTATTACGCTCAGCTTTCCGTTGCCTGTCTCCGTCAGTTCGTGAGATGCCTCAGCAGCTTGCAGTCAAGGTTTTTGTGATATTCTAGCTAGTTCCTGAAATGGCCAAGTCTGGGATGAAAAGAGCAACTTTTGAAAAAGGCGCCCTAGTGTTTCACCCCTCAGATGTTTTCTTGGGAAATGTGCCTTTGCAGCTGTTGTGCAGAATGATGTCAGCTACACAGTGAACCTGAGTTCCAGTCCTGAAAGTTAAGAAAATGAAAGTTATGAAGGATTTATTTTTCCCTTCGTACGAAATGCAGAAGTCAAAATTTGACTAAGTCTGAGAAAAAGTGCAGCTTTTGCAAAAGGCGCTTGGATTTTTGAGCCTTCAGATGACAGTTTTATGACGTACAGTCTCAAGATATCTTTTGATCAGTTTTTACTAAGCTTTGCAATGCACCTGTCAGCCAGCTAATCGGAGAAGTCGGTCAACCGGTGTCAGAGGATGAACAGAGGTCCCGGCAGAGGTTTTAACCTAAATTTTCATGAAATTTGGCTAAGTTTGGAATTCACCTTAAGAGGTCAAAGTTGAATTTTCGAAAGTGAGTTGAATGGACGCCTTAACTGGAGTTCTGACTGCAGTTAGACTAAACGATTTCTGGGTTGTCAAGTTCATATGTTGGCATGTGGAGTGATCTTTCAATTTGCATGTCGAGTTAACTTGATTGCATGTTCACTTAACTGAAGATTATCACTGAAGGTTAACTAAAGTCCACATGCATGGCGAATTTGGTCAGTTGTGAAGTTTTTAGTGAAGATGGCGCCTCATTAAATGTCAACTGGAGTTCAAGTGGGACGAATTGAATGATGAAGCATTAGATTTGTGAAGTATGGTGCATGAAGTTGTTAACTTTAGTTCCAAAAGGGTCGCCATATTTAGGTTTGAATAATGAAGCATATTTTGTGAAGATACACACTTTTCAAGGAATGGCAACTTTAGTTCCAAAAGGGTTGCTATATTTAGATTTTATTGATTAAGGCATGTGAAGTTGGCGCATTCTTGAAGGCAAACTGAAGTTTCAAAAGGGTCGCTATTTTTAGATTGTTTATTGCATGAAGATGGCGAATTCCTCATCTCATTCAAGATTGCTAACTGAAGTTATCAAAAGGGTCGCCTTAGGTTAAAATTGGTGAATCCAAAGCAAGTGTGAAGGATGGCGAACTCAATGAAGATGATTAACTGAAGTCAAACTCGTATAGAGTGGTTAACTGAAGTGTTGAAGGGAAAACCCTAATGCATGGCCATTTATTTAGCTTGTTCGAGTTTTAGTTAACTAAAATGGGGTCCAATTAGAAGCCAAGCGCACTTTTCAAGCATTCCTTGCTTAGTGCGAATTTTCTATGATGAAAATCTATATATTTCAAGAATGGCATCCATTATTTCATCATCTTTTGCTCTGAAGCTTATATTCTTTTTGAGCGACCAGCAAGCTTAAGGTGATTCAGGTGTCCGATTTCAGCGTTCTTTGAAGCAACGAGTTCAGATTGTTCAGAAGAAGGCGATTCTAGACTTTATTTTCAATTTGCATGTAGGTTTTATCAAATTCCAGAGAAGAGATTTGCAGATTTTTCAGAAGCAAACAAGCAAAACTTTCTATCTTCTGTCTTATTTTTTCTATTTCTCATCTTAGGTACTTTCTTCGCATGTCAAAGAAAATGGCAAAATATTTAGAATCTGATCATCAGGTTCGCATATTTCAGCATTTGCAGCGAGACCCATGTCTTAGATTTTTTCGAGAAAATCGCCCCTTGCCTTCGTTCTGAAGCTCTGTGCCTTTTTCCGAGAATCTCTTTGCATGTGGGCTTGAATCACATTTTTTCGAGAATTCAGCTATCTGGGTTTGTTCAGAATTCAGTTGTGCACAAAACCCATGTTCCAGAAAAACTTCGAAAATTTCTTCTGTCAGAGGCTATTTTTAGCTTTGTCAAGAGGTTTTCAGAAAGTTCTCCAAGTATATTCGACTTTACAGTCAAAAGTCATCATTTTCAAAATGCAGTTCAATCTCATTAATTACAAGGTGAAATCAGCTCTTACACATAATTTCATCAAAACGTCAGATACAGACCTAAATCATGTTTATCCAGTGGTCAATTTGAGCAGTTTGGAAGGTGTTAGCAGCAATTCGTTGAGGAATCTTGAGCGTTCTGGGTTGCTGGCAGCGGCATCCATTCCTGTTTCTATCTTCGATCTTGAGTTTGTACTTGCTTGCATCAAGCATTATGACTCGTCTTCACGACAGATCAGATCGGCAGATGGCAGGGTTGTTTGCAGTCTCAATCCGAAGGACATAGAGAAATGTTTTGCTATTCCTCCTCGTTCAGATAACTTCACTGTGGTTCTTGAGGCTTGTGAGAAGATATGGAATGCTGATCAACAACGTTCACAGAGGAAAGTTGCTCAGAAATGGTTGACAGTTCAGAAGACTAATTTGCCTAAGAAGGTTGGTCGCGGTGAATTCAAAGAGGAAGTTGCTGTTTTGATAACTTTACTTAACCGAGTTACTGGTCAATCAGATGCTAGCACTTTTCGTCCATGGATGTTCTACCTGATTACCAGAATTCTTGATGGTACAGAGCGTTTTGATTGGGCTATGCTGATTAGTGATTGCTTACATCAGCAAATTACTAACTTTCTCAAGTATCATGAGTTTCATATGATATCCTACTTGGTTTACTTGGTTGCTTTTCAAGGTAGCTACAGGTTTCTTAAAACCAATGGCACTCTCGGTGTTCAGCGTGTTCATGAGTATTATCCTCAGTTGGAGTTTTCTCAATCCGAGCAGGACTTCCAAGCAGTGAATGATCACTTTTCCATGAGAACAGTAAGAGATCTTGATGATGAGATGCACATTCGTATTTCCGCTGAGGCTAAATCAGCAATGGAAACTTGGGCGGATTGGTTTATCCAGTTCCCTACTTTCACATATATCCGAG
>VDFB02190425.1:0-12409 GCA_007258455.2 Sequoia sempervirens
TTCAAATAGTGTTGATGTGCATTTCCCTCGAACTTGTTGCCACTTGTATAGGGCTCCATCTTTGCAAAATTTCTTGATGTATATTCCTTGACTTTTCTCTCATCTGATGTTGATGCTAAACTGACCTCTCTATCTTCCAAATTACCAATTCCAACTCTATTCTTGATTTTCCACTCTTCTATTATTGATACATGTTGAAACTCGTTCACTTGTCCTTTCCATTCATCTTTTTTCATTCCACTTTTTGTCTTCATCACCGTCTCCAAGTTCTCTTCCCTTAAAACCTCTGTCCTATCAGAATTACCATCCTCTATTTTGATAGTACTAGACTGCCCCTTCACCCCCTTTTCTCTCAATGGACATATCACTATCCCTACCACAATCCCATCATACTTTTCTAATAAATCTTTCACCATCATGGTCAATTCATCCTTGACCTTCTCTGTCACCGGCTTATCAACTCTTTTCTTCGACATTGCATCACTCTTCAAATTTTCAAGCCTTTAAGTGGCTGCACATTCTTCATTTTTGTCTTCCTCTCTTTTCACAAACTCCTCCTTGCCAAACATGATGAACTTTGCTACCTTACCCTTTGCTCTATCATCCTCCTGCAATGGTGTTAGTGTGAAAGTAATACCATCTTTTTCAATCAGACATGTATTATTCCTTTCATCAAAAAGCGAGTTCCTATCAAATTGCCATGGCCTTCCAAGTAGTAAATGACAACAATCCATAGGTAAAACATCACAAAGAACCTTATCCTTGTAACCACCAATTTGAAACTCAACTAATTCTTGTTCATTCACCAAAATTGACTAATTATCATTTACCTAAGATGCTTTATATGGTGTTTCATCAGGGATTCTTTCTAACTTTAGTTTATCTACCATCTCAGTTGACACCATGTTATCAATAGAACCAAAATCTATCACTACCTTACATACCTTACCTTTGCATTTGCATGTGGTATTGAACAATTTTCTTCTTTGAGTCATCTCCTTCTCCTTGGATGCTTGGAGTAATGTTCTCTCTGATCATAAATGACTCCCCAACTTCTGGAGCAACAATGTGATTAGGAGAGTTCACACTTTCACAATCATCCTTGTGCACCAACTAATTCCCTCTTTCACCTCCACTTGAAGTAGAGCCTTTTCTTTTAGGTAACTTAAATGTTGGATGCCCAAAATGATTACAATTGTAACACCTTCCTGAAAATGTATTTGAGCCTCTACCTCCACCAAATCTTCCTCTGAAACCTCTAAATCCACCCCTTTGATCAACAAATTGTTCTTGCACCTTGCTTAAGTTTTCTTGACTTTCTTGTGGTTTCCTTGGAGTGGTAAATGTGCCTCTTCCTATTGAATTGCTACCTCTACCTCTTACTTGTTTTTCTTGTCTTATTTTAAGTTTCTCTTCAGCCCTTATTGCCATCTGGTAGCACTCTTGAATTGTCTTCGGATTGTACAAACTCAACTCATCATGGATGTTAAACCTTAGCCCACTAAGATAGTTAGCCACCTTTTCTACATCATCATCCATGCGACTTTCTCTTATGCTCAACTTATAAAACTCATTAGTATAAGTTTTCACATCCATTTCCCTTTGTTTCAAATCTTGAAGCTTTTTAGACATTTGAATTGCATAATCACTTGGAAAAAAAATACCTTTCAATTTAGCTACCATTCTATCCCAAGAATTTTTTTTTGACTTACCTTTCCTTCTCCTTTCAGCTTGTTCATAATCCCACCATACTAGTGCATGCCCCTTCAATTTGGTTTTTTCTATCTTCACCTTTTGTTCATTAGGTACATCCTCACATTCAAAGTAGTTGTCCAAGGATGCAATCCAATTTAGCAATTCTTAATCATTAAGGTTACCTCCATACATAGGAAAATAATTTTTTACCTTATGTTGTCTCCTTTAAATGCCTTCAATATCCTTGCCATCTTTTGCTCTTTAGGATCCAATTCTTCTTCCACATCTTCACTCTTCATCCTCTTCCTCTTTAGAATCACTTTCATCACTTACAACCACACCTCTCTTTTGACCTATTTCAACACTTTCTAGCCTTATTACCAACCTATTTTGTAGTTCCTTCAACTTCCTAATCTCTCTCTCAATCTTCTCTTCCATTTCTTGCATCTTCCTAGCCATATTGTTACCCTTGGGAGGCATTTTGTCTACTTTTCCTCACACCTTCTTTCCCTTCAAAAGATCTACACCCTATGCTCTGATACCAATTGATGTAGAGTAGGGAGGCTTTGAACTACCAAACACAATTCAAGCTTTTTGAAAGAATTTTTCAACCATTCAAAAACCTAACTCATTGGTTTCTCTCACATTCACTCTATTTTCCTTGTAGGTTTTCCAACTTGGTTTCTAGGACCTATCTCACAAATCCAAACTAGAACCCACTAACCAAATACATTTTTAGACACCCTTTATTTCCTTACACAACATATCTCAAAACCTCATATAAATCTTTTGGAACAAAACTCTCAAACTGATGCTTCAACGTTGTCCCCTTAAGCTCAATAGGAATACTTTACAAAGAAACTCACCTTTAAACACCCTACCAACCTTAGATCTTTATGAACAGTCATTAACCAGCTTATAAAACCTCAAAATCCACCATTTTCAATCAGACATATGCTATCTAAGATCACTTATTACAAAACCCTTATTTTTGCTTCTTTTAGAGTGGTTTTATTGAAAATACTACTTCCTCAATTCTCTAGACCTTATCAATGCATCAAACACACTTCCTTAGGTCTGCACATGCTTAAGAGATCTCAATATTTTTCTGCCCCAAGAGTTTACTACACTTACCTACCCTTAACCACCAAATTTCACTCAAAATGCATAATTTTGACAACTAGGGCATCATGCCCAAGTAGTCATCTTTGCCTCCCCTTCTCACAAAACCCATTCTACCACATAATCCTACCATTTGGACCCATTCCACTAAGCCACAGTAGATACAATAGGTGGAATGAGCCATTAATTCATTTTATGTCTTCAAAACCCTTATGACTAGCTATACAGACCCGTAGATAGTAAATTCACAATAAAATTCTTAAAACATAATGAAATCCCTTCAATCCAAATAAAAATTGGACCTAACATATATATCTATCAAATTGAAGAGCTTTCATAACATAGTACTTTTGTACAGAACCGTACAGTTGCTAGGAGTAGCAAATTTGTAGAAAATTACACAAAAAAGAGAATTTTAATTGATTTCTTCTTTAAAAATGATCAACAACCTCTTCCTTTGGGTTCCAAACATATTTAAACCTTAACCAACCTATTACAACTATTCTAACTACCCTTTGAATGCCCATGACCATTGAGCTTCTTTAATTTTACATTTTGTATACTTTTGCAACTTTTTAAAAAAATGTGACAATATAAACTCAATGAATCCTAATTACATATTAGATGGTCTATTAGGACCTTATTGAATTGAAAAAAACTCAAACACACCTAAAATTATCAAAAGACCTCATTTGGCAATATTAACACAAAATGCACTTGGTGCCCCTACACCAGGTGGTTTAGCACCCCTAGCATATACAATAGACTTGACAAAACCCAATCATCCATTGACCAGGCGAGATACCATCCAAATATTTTTTATTAACATTACTTGTTTTCCATTTGCAAGTAAGAGCTCTACTTGAAGTTTCTCATCATTGCCGTAGTCATGTGTTTTTTTTAGTAGTTTTAGCAATACTAATTGCAATGGGAATATTTAACTGTTGAAGCATTTTTCTATTGTGCAAGATGAATAAACTATTTGTTGGGAATAAGTGAATAGTTTCATCAAATAGTTGGTTTTGTTATCTAAAAGCATGGAATTTGTTTGATTCATAAGAGTTTTCCAATCAACTTGAGATGCTTGAGAATTTCTAATAATCAAAAGGAGTTTATGAAACTCTTGTTGTGCATCGGACTGTCCATGTTGGTGGAAGGCTATGTTGAGTGTGAAAACAACATTAAAAGTGTGCCAAAGAGCCAAGGCTCTGGAGCAAGAAGCATAGATAGGCCTATCCAAAACAGGCAACAATTGTGCAAGGTCAACCACAAGTATAATAGAGGCACCACCAAATGGTTGCATATTCCTAGAAGGAAATGCTTGCCACAATTGACTATCTATTTTGAGTAACAACTTGCATCCCAAGAAGCTCATTTCATCAATTAGGATGTACTTAATATGTTTGAATTCCTCTTGAAATATTTTCAATGGTTGTCCTTTCAATGGATTCATATCTCTAATTGGTATCCAAGAACTACATGCATTCTAGATGCATGTATATTGTAAGCGGCCACCCCTGTTGGCGCCAAAGCATGGAAATGATTCATTCTCTGATTTGGCGATGTATTTAGTGTTCTTTGGATGTTGTCTATAAGAAATGATTTACCTATACCTATAGTACCTTGAATAACCATACACAATGGTGATGGTGAAGATGGGTCAAGATGGTGTCATTCAATGATATTTAGAGTAAACTTTTGCTTAGGAGATAGCTGATGACAAAGTGTAGTTGTAGTAGGTGGGAAAAGACTACCTTTAGCTGCATGCAATTTACTTTTTGAGATGAACTCTATAGCAAAGTTATGTAGATTCTCAGGAACATGGTGTGTGCCCCACATGTGATTTAAATTGAAGTTCCATCTACCTATTAGTTGCAGCTGGTCAAAGCAGATACTATTTGTAGCACCAAGGCGAGAAAGAAATTCGCATTTGTATTCATCTGTGGGAGGCAGAGACTAGGTTCTATCAGTATCACTATCACCTTCTTCTTGACTAGTGGGGGGAGCAATAACTCTAGCATTGACATTCCAAGGGTGATAGCCAACAACATGAAATAGCCTCTAGTTATGTGTTATACTATCTTTAGTGAGGCTTATATCTGCTTCAACATTTCGAAAAGGCTTGTATAGAAGCAATTCTAACCAACAAAATGTTTCAAAGGTATCACAATGCTCAGGAGGGGTTGACTTGGATAGTGGGTAAACAATGATGACAACAACTCGTGTGGTCACAAATGCTAACCCCCTCCTTTGTGATTTTTCCAATGTGTATACAATTGTTTAGATTAAATATGGGATATAGTGTCCATCTCAGCTAGTCTTTGCATGTAACAAAAAATATAACTACTTGTTAGCTCTTCACCATTTTCAGCTATTTTCAAATGGTGCAATGTTTTCCTACTCATGTTCAAAGATAGGAAATGCCAGCTTGACACATGGCAAGGGGAAACTTTTGTAGCATATGGAATGTTTCTTGTGAACCAATGCCATGATCTAAAACTAAGTTCATCATGAAATTTTAATAGGTAAACAACACTTTATCCCCAGATGAATTTTTATTTGCAAGCCTTTGTAAGATATCAATATAGCTTTCAAAAAAAAATTAGACTTTGATACATATTTGGAAATGTAGTTTAGCACAATTTGTCTTGACAAGATAGATTGGAAATCAACATTTTCTCACTAGATGGCAAGAATCTCAAGGTTCTGGATATTAAGGCACTCACCATTTATTGTTGGATTATATGATTTGTTTGATTCACTGTCAATTGCCAATGTCGATGATAGTTGTGCATTCCATGGAGCTTTGTAGCGACATTGTAATTGTTGGCCTTTTTTCATAGGGCATGTGTACTAAGTACATTTGGTATGCCTCTACACCATGTTCACCAACTATTCGTAATCCACCATTGCATCCATGCAATAAATTTGTGAAGTGTCAAGCAAACATGGGTCCTCCAAAGAGGAGTGCTGGACTTTTGATATTAGCTATTTTTGGGTACGAGGATTCCATGCTAAAACATAGCGATCAAAGAATCTTTTTTTCTCGTGAACTTCGTGTGGGTTGGACTAGTCAAGCATGTCCATATTCAGGGCACCTAGAAGCCACAAGAAACCATGGACATGTGTTGATCCACAGTGTTGCCACTCATACCTATAACAATAATTCTTTGTATGGAAAAGCCTCTCAATAACCTTGTCACAAAAAATGGTGAACCACAAGTGCATGTACAAGGTTGTTATATGTGGGTTCTAGACAACATTGTTTGTGAAGCATCTTCGGGAGTATGGCATATGTGGCTGAGCACCAGGATCAAGTACCTTGTAAAAATCAGACCATTTTGTGTCTATAGAGCTCAGAGTGAAAAGGAGATCCAGTGTCCCAAGATGGTGGATCATTGCAACAAGCTCTTGGTAGCACTTGCCCCAATATGAGCGCGTCCCTCACAAAGATGCACCAAAGTGAATGAGATGGTTCACTATCTGGGTGTCTGGTGCATCTCAAAGCAGTTGGTGTAGTGCAACCACAAACTTTGGGATCCTTTCTTTTAAGTTTGTTTTCATGAAAATGGAAGCTGACTGTTGGCTTCGATGTCTCATTATTAAATTATAAAGGTAATATCTAAATCTAACATGCCTCCCAAATCTATTATCAAAGTGTCTCATAAAGTGTAATGCATATTCATGTAATTGAATCTGTATGCTTCTCAACTGTAGGGGCATCATTGTTCTAGTGGGGAATAATGTTGGAAAAACCATGCTTAATAATCCTTTTGTATTGTATTCATTGATAGGGTTAGAATTTATCTCAGGCCAAGGAAAAGTATCTTGACTAATATCATCAATTTGCAAAGCATCTCTAATTGCCTATGATTCCCAAGGAGGGTTCAGAATCAATGGAATAAATGATGTTGAGTTGTCAAGCTCAACTTCCTCATCAACAATAGTTTTTGAAATTGCCACTGGTTTAGCTATGTTTTGTATTGGTTCTTTCATTGTGTGCAAAAGATTGGAGATTTTAGTACTGGTAGTAGGCAACAAATTTAAAGCATCACAATCAATTGCAACGTCACTATAGTATGGATCATTTTCAATTTTGTATATGAATGCAGCCATGACATTATGTTTGTCAACATAACAATCATAGTTCATTCCCTAAATACCAATTCTTCGAACAATCACCACTTCAACATCATGTAGGTGGCATGGTAACAAAGTTTAAACAGTCGCAATGTCTTGAGGGAAGCTTATAGTATGGCCACTATATGTGTATTGGCCTCCTCTAGCATGGATCACTTGCAAAACTGGAGCAACTCTAGCTATAAGCATTTCTTCAACCCGAGTTAGCTTTGCAAGGATAGGAGGCTGTGGTGTTGGGTCCATCTTATTCTATGAACTAAATGGATGGATGCCCTTTTTAGAAGCACAATGCAAAAAAATGACACCCGGGTTGGATTCTCACACTTTCATGCTGACGTAGCTTTCCTTCCAAACACTACAAACTTTCAAATCAGAAAAATCATCAATGTGTTAGTGGAATGACTGCATTGCAATGCAAAAATAATCTCCAAACATACTGTTAAAATGGTGATGGGCTAATGACGTAGACAACAAGCCATGTCGAGCAAGGCTGTGCTAAGATCCATAGCCACCCATTGTCGAGGCACCTTCATTGGGAAGGTTGTGTCCAAGCTACTGAGGGTTGGATGGTGCAGAACTATAGAAGCCAACATGTGTTTCCAACAAGCTTGGTAGCAATTGCAGTGCAACCTCTTGACCAGGTGGGGCCAAGCAAGGACAAACTACGATGGCTCTTTGTTGCAAGTATTTGACCCGATGACTTGAATAAATCTGGTCTCTATGCTACACATTTAATAGAGTTGGTTTCTTTGGTGTTTTGCTACCTTTTTTTTGGTCCACACTTGATGTAGGACTGGAACTTGAACAAGGTTAAGGAGCCTACAACCATAATATGAGGAAAATAATAAAGTGCTTGTAAACACCAACTTAAAGAACAATGGTATAGCTAAAGAGATTAAGTCAACTCAAAACATCACAATTGTTTAGTAGCATGATAGACAACAAGAACCAAGAGGGGAATTTATAAATATAGGTGCATGTGGGTGTGATGGACAGGAAGCAAGGAAAGAAAAAGTTGCAAAGATGAATATATATATGTGTGTGTGTGTGTATCAACAAGTTTAAATGTAGATGTATATGAATGTTGTCTGTAAGTAATTTCACATACATACATGGCCACATATAAACTTTTTTGGTGAAATATTAAAAAATAGAGCATGTTGTCTCAATGTATAAACACTTCTATAAGCAACAAAGCAATAGGATCAGGAACAAAAGTTGTTTTGATGGGATGGACATTGGGAAAAATGGAAAAGAAACCAGATGTACAACTGGAACAAAAACTCCAAAAAATTGCATCTAACTTGAGAAACATATATTTTAGTATAGATTTTGTTTTGTAATTATATATATATATGCATTGCATGCTTTGCATGCATAATAGGAAAGACTATATATAAACATTGACTGCATCTAATTTCACATATATATGATATATACCCATAGGGAAAATAAAATCAAACACACTAAAAGAAGGCTTGCTCTCCACCCTACCATAATGGGCCATGGAGCCTTGAGGGATCCCAACAAGCCCCCGAGCAAGAATGTAAATTTTTTAGCACTATAATCAATGTTGAGATAAATGTTTAATATTAAACTTAATATACAACTTATACATATGAATGTTGTCTAAATCTAATCTCACAAACATACACATCTACACATAGGAAATATAAAATGAAACAAAACAAAAGAAGGCCTACTCTCCACCCTAACATATTGGGTCATGGAACCTCATGGGCTCTCACCAAACCCTCAAGCAAGAACATACATTTTCCACCACTTTTATCAATGGTGAAACTAATGTTTCTTATTACACTTAATATACAACTTATCATTCTAACAACTCTTTTTTTAGGCTAGAAGAAATAATAATTGAAAAGGTGCATCTAACTTCAGATACCTATATATTGTTGTAGATTTTGTTTTGCAAGCACATATATAGGCATTGCATGCCTGGGATGCATTTGTAGGGATCTATTGCTTGGATATATATACACACACAAAAAATGTGTGGAGATGTATGTATGTGGAATTACATGTAGACAATAGGTATACTGTCTACCACTGTGATAAATATAGAGATCAATGTTTAATATTACACTTAATATACAACCTATCATACATACAAATGTTATGTGCATCTAATCTCATAGACATACATAACTGTGCATAAGGAAAATAATATGAAACACACCAAAAAAAGGTCTTCTCTCCACCCTACCATATTGGGTCATGGAGCCTCATGGGCTCTCACCAAACCCTTGAGCAAGAACATACATTGTCCACCACTATGATCAATGGTGAAACCAATGTTCCTTATTACACCTAATGTAGAGCCTATCATTCTAACAATTCCTTTTTGAGGCTCAAAGAAATAATAACTAAAAAGGTGCATCTAACTTCAGACACCTATATATCCAGAAAGCAAAAAAATGTAGATATGTACAACATGAAAACCAAGCCAACCATAACATTGAAAATGGTTATGTTGAATGAAGCAACATACACCATTTTCATGTTCTTGTAGGGATAAACAATGTGATGCAACCAAAAATATGTTTCTCTTCTCACATGCACATGACAACAGTGGGTGGTTGTCCTCCATAATCACATAAACCAAAATCTACAATGGTTATAAAAGGGAAAATCATAAATGGATTTTTTTTTGTGGAAAAGGAATATGTTTTCTCAAGTTTTAAATGGCAGGTGTTATTATAACCATCGTCACTATATGGATACCATATAACAATTAATGTTGAAGGGCCAAGCCCTAGCAATTGACGTCATGCATTTGAAGCATATGTAGGAATCTGTATGGGTGTGATGGACAAGAAGTAAGGAAAGTAGAAGTTGTAAGGATGTATATATATATATATCAACAATTTTAAATCTAGATGTATATGAATGTTGTTTTGTATGTAATTTTACATACATGGGTATGTGTAGGATCATCATGAAAAAAATAGGCCCTTAAGTGGCGATAAAATTCAGAAAAATTAAGAGTTAGGCAACTTGACGTAAAAAATTTGAATAAGTTATCTATATTATTTCAAAAATATTTAAGAATAAAATCCATAGAAAATTGAATGTAGTTTCTAAACTACTAGGTTTATTTTAAAAAAAAATTATTTGGTGAAAATTTGAAAGTTCAATCTTGATAGTACTTAAATTTCAAGGAAAAATAAGAAGTAATGTGTCTATCGACCACCTAACCACAATAAAATGATAATATTTTTATTATAAGATTTTAGATATAATTAGAGGACTCATGCACTTAATGTGATGCATATTATTTTGTAATTTTTTCCCAAGTAAATAATTAATTATGAATTTTTATTACAACTTTTAAAAAATATAAAAACTTGTATGTTTGACCATGTTAACTTGGTCAAAACTTCATAAATTTATTTTTTTTTAATCCTATAGGTATGTGAAGCATGTTTTGGATTCAAAAATGTGATAACATTTGAAACTATAAATATTTTCAATCAACCTATCAATGGGGACTTTGGTAAGTAATTCAAATAGAAAATGCATAATAATTATTTTTTAAATTCAAAGTAAGCATAATTTATATTGGTGGAAGCTGAGAATCTCCTTTAAAACCATTTTTGTTTCATCTATTTTGGGTAAGACAAAAGTCGTTAGCCACATACCCTACACATGCCCATCATATCGCCACTTTTTGGCCCATCATGATCTTGCACATACCTACATACATGTCCACATATAAACCTTTTTGGTGAAATATTAAAAAATAGAGAATGTTGTATCAATGCATAACCACTTCTATAAGCAACAAAGCAAAAAGATCAAGAAAAAAAGTTGTTATGATGGGACAAACATTGGGAAAAAGGGAAAAGAAAAGAAATGTCCAACCAACAAAAACTCCAAAAAAGTGCATCTAACTTGAGAAACATATATTTTGGTATAGATTTTGTTTTGTAAGTGCTCTATACATACATACATACATACATACATACATACATACATACATACATACATACATACATACATACATACATACATACATACATACATACATACATACATACATATATATATATATATATATATATATATATATATATATATATATATATATATATATATATATATATGCATGCATGATTTGCATTCATAATATGAAAGACCATATATAAACGTTGACTACATCTAATTTCACGTACATAGATATTTATACATAGGGAAAATAAAATCAAACACAATAAAATAAGGCTTGATCTCCACCCTACCATATTGCGTCATGGAGCCTTGAGGGATCCCAACAAACCCTTGAGCAAGAAAATAAATTTTCTAGCACTATAATTGATGTTGAGACCAATGTTTAATATTACACTTAATATACAACCTATCATACATATGAATGTTGTCTACATCTAATCACATACACATCTGCACATAGGAAATATAAAATGGAACACAAAAAAGAAGGCTTGCTCTCTACCCTACCATATTAGGTCATGGAGCCTCATGGGCTCTCACCAAACCCCCGAGCAAGAACATACATTGTCCACCACTTTGATCAATGGTGAAACCAATATTTCTTATTACACTTAATATACAACCTATCATTCTAACAACTCCTTTTTGAGGTTGAAAGAAATAATAACTAAAAAGGTGCATCTAACTTCATATATCTATATATTGGTGTATATTTTGTTTTGCAAGCACATATATAGGAATTACATGACTTGGATGCATTTGTAGAGATCTGCTGCTCAGATATATATACACACAAAAATAATGTGTGTAAATGTATGTATGTGTCCAAAATTACATGTAGACAATAGGTATATTGTCTACCACTATAATAAATATGGAGATCAATTTTTAATATTGCACTTAATATACAACCTATCATACATACGAATGTTATGTGCATATAATATCACAAAAATACATAACACATAGGGAAAATAATATGAAACACACCAAAAGAATGCCTTCTCTCCACCCTACCATATTGGGTCATGGAGCCTCATGGGCTCTCACCGAACCCTTGAGCAAGAACATACATTATCCACCACTGTGATCAATGGTGAAACCAATGTTCCTTATTACACCTAATATAGAGCCTATCATTCTAAAAATTCCTTTTTGAGGCTCAAAGAAATAATAAGTAAAAAGGGGCATCTAACTTCAGACACCTATATATCCAAAAAGCAAAAAAATGTAGATATGTACCTCTGAGGATTTGACACCATTTCAGAGCGTGGTTAGTCGATTCATTAAATATGCAGCCGGAAGAAGCGGCATGATAGCCAAAATTTTCCGTCGCTGTTTTTTCGTCGCAAGGCTGACGAAAAATTAAACGTCGAAATAACGGCGAAGAATCGTCGGTCGGCAGCATCGTGACATACGTCGGGATTTTGTCGGAATATCGACAAAAACTTTGTTTATCCACCGACGAACTGCACCAGAAGTT
>VDFB02190426.1:0-13586 GCA_007258455.2 Sequoia sempervirens
TTTGACTTCAGAAGACACATGTACAACACAACATACAATAGTAATGTTTGTGATTAAGGACAATCATGACCATATGAGTAACTATGTCTATTATGATTAAGTCTATACTATAGCCTTGGGATAATGTATTGTGTAGATTGCATAAGGCTAAGGCATTAACACTTGTTGAATGGGATCACTTTATTGTCTTTCTAATACAATTAGCATCACTCATGTGATTGTCCTTATTTTTAAGTCTTCAAAACTTTATCATGATTTCTCATATATAGTATTGATATCATGTGATTCAAGGATAGGGCTATCCATAGTAGTACTATGATATTTTCTAACAATCCAACTTCTTTTCTTGTAATATTTATTAAGGTGGTTTTATAGCAATCAATGAGAAAATGAGCTATAAGACTATGCTCTAAGGTACATAACTATGAATAATACCATGTCTTGACATCCTTCATTACTAAGGAAACAAAAAAAATTAGTTAGTTTATAACTGCACACTCAATAAAATCAAATAAGGACAATCGTATATGTTATTCATGACAATATTTTGATATAATGACAAGGTTATCTTAACGATATTAGATGTATTTTGGGACTATCTCCTCTATATTTGTGGTATGAAATTTTTAAGTGATGTTGAATTATCATGAAAAGCCTCTAAGGTGATATGGGACTGGCCAATTGGTGATTACTTTCCTATAAGAGCAAAATGGTAGAGTTTTACATGATTATGATCTTAATCTTAATCTCAATCTTAATGGTAGAGTTTTATGACACTCCTACCATTGATGAGATAGTCCTCTTAGTTTTTGTGCTTGACTTTCATTGATGCCTAACAACAAGTTGGAAACCTTCATAATTTAATACCTAAAGAAATCCTTCATATAACCTATTATTGTCATTGTTGCTGATTATGATAACCTTAATAAGACTATCTAGGCACATGCCCATCCTATAAGATTTATAGCAGTATTAATAATTGTGATTATCCTGAATGTTTATGGCTTTAGTGATTTCCTAAGAGTACCCTTTTCTCCTATTATTGTTCTCTATGATGGTGTAATGATAATACATAGGAAATTGATTGAGCCTCTAGCTTAATTATGATAATAACCTAGCTTGATTGTTATCTTATGAAAACATTGGTACTTCTACTAGCTACTATGAAAGAATTATAGATCATATAGATAAGAGACATACAACTTGTAGAAGTGATGCATGGCTATATTTTATATCTTTCCATGATGAACTCCAATTAATTATAGTTTGTTTTGGTGTTTCTAACTCACTCTTGACAATTCCTAGTGTCAATAATGGCTCTATGGATACCAAAAAAATATTCTAAAGGTGTGATATACTCATGATGTTATTAGAATAGCCTAAGCAAGATTATAGTTCATTAGTCATATGTAACATCGTGTGCCTATGTTTGATAGTGTTATTGCAGGTGAACAATTATTTTGGATGGTAACTTTATGGGCTATGTAATTAAACTCTATTGTGTTGCATTATTTCTTAGGCTAATACTATATTATTGTTGTTATAATAGTCTTAGGATGTCATTTATTATTGACATCATGGTTGTTCTCAAATGGTGTTGAATATTCCACATAGTTTTGTGATGTATATCTTTCTTTTTTCTTTATTTCTCTACAACCATACTTACACCCTAGTGGTGAAATGTTGACTAAGATGAAATAAGCTTCTTTATGGCTTTAATTTATTTCTTGGATTTAAGCAATGATGTTGACCTTTAAACAGAAATTCCAACTACACAAAGAAAATCAATTTATTAGATCCTATAAATTATACTTGCATACATATCAAAAAATAAGTCACCATACTAAAATATGTTTGTTTAAGAATCATAAAAACTAAACCCTTGTAAATCTATCTCTATCTATGGTTGAGGTATGCATCTACAACCTATTTTATCTTAACTTCCTAAAATGTTAGGACACATTTACCAAGATTTTCATGTAGAAATAAAGAGTTTTCACAAATATGATGCTTCCTTAGCATTGAGTTCAAAGTGAGGTTGTAAATCACTACAATTAGTTAACCCTAGGGTTGAAATCTAACAAAAGAAGATGAACCAAAAACATTTCCATATTCCAACACTAATTACATAGTAAAAATCTAGTTTTCTCTTTGCAACAATAATAGGTGGACTTTGATATCATACATGACATGTGTCGAACCTTGTAATAGATGTTAGGAACCAAAAAATTTCCTCATATAGCTTTAATATGGGTTATGGCTCCTACTTGACATCTATAGCTCTATCATGATAGCTAGGTGAAGGTTTTCAACACATACCAAACTATCAATTTATCCTCTAAAGTGTAGAGAAATATAAGGTAATTAATGAACTACTAAAGGGAAATTAATGATGCATTCAAGTTATGCCATATATCTAATGATCATTGTCCAAACCTTCATTCTAAACTACCTTCTTGCCATCCTTTAAATTTAAATTCTTGACACTAGATGTTATTTTGAAATATAATAAAGGGTTTCAATACTTCAAGGAGGATTTGTAAAGGTTGTAGATACTCCAAAATAGCTTCCAAGCTATTTCCAAGACTATTTAATGGTTTCATGAGAGTTTTAAGGGGTTAATCTCATGGTGAACACTTAGAGACTTTTCTAATGCATGAATGATAGCAAGATAACATAAAATTGCCATGATTACATTCTTGACACTCAAATTCTATAATTTCAATCATCTTTGTCACGATTTGTAAGATCAAGTAGAATATTACATTTTCTATCAAAATTTACTCATATATTCATTCAATTTGTTATAGATCATAAAATCTTAACTTGACTAATTTTAGAAGCATCCTCAAATTGAGGATGAAGAGAGTACACACTATAAGTGTTATATTTTTAAAAAATTAGTAAAGAGATTGATAGTGTCATACAAGTTACCTTAAATTTGAACAATTGGATAATTCAACTTGAGGTTTTCAAATTAAACATACAATTGCACACAACTAAATATAAAGAAATTCAAACCCATTCATGGGAACTTTCCTTGAAAAAATTCAAACCCATTGATACATTCTAAAGCTTTCTTTCCAAGCATAAAGAAAGGAAACTATTACAATTTTTTTTAACATACTCATTAACACATTCATGGAAAGAATCATTTCATATCTCTAACCCACAATAATGAAATGCAAATTCAAGTAGTGGAGACAAACTTTGACAACACATTGAAGGCTCTTACAAAATCTATACATGTGCCATGTGAAGAGCACATGGTCTTCAAAGACCTTCCAAAATCATAAATACACCTTTGACAAATACATGAAAATATCTAATATGAATGGCCAACTAGGGCTTTATAGAAGTCTTTAGATTATTTTGAACATATCTACTATTATCGATGAATCAAAATTTCTATTCAAATGAAAAAAAAGTAATTTTATGATATTACACTAGTTTGATATTCATACAAATCCACTTTGTGCATTTCTTAAATTGAAATTAACCATTTATCCTTATCACATTAAAATCTATTATTCATTTTTTATTTCACTTTTATTATCATTCCCACATTGACATTCGACATCCTCGAGATCTTTACCTCTAATTTTGATGATGGGTATAATTGTAATAATTAAACGTAGCATGTTTTGAATGGTTATCAAACATGTCTACAATTTAGACTACCAAATGTTTTATGTCATGGAGATTTTCTAATCAAATTCTAACATTTTTTTGTCTATTATATGGATGTCAATTGGTCTCGTATCATGGATGAAGTCTTTCAACACCCCCCTGGTGGAAATTTTTCCTACCAAGACCTTTCATGGGAGACATATGTCCTTAAAGGCTCACAATTATTTTCAGCTTGGATTGAAATTGATAGATTGAATGACTTTATTGCGGGAGAAAGTTCAAGGGACTCCTACCCAACCTTCTTTAGCAAGATTCATATAAAGAAACCCTCTCCTCATTCTAATAAAAAAACCAGGATTAATAGCTTTTTGGAATACAACATGTAAGAATAATATTTTAATTGCATATGTTCATCCTCACAATTGTGAAGTGCAAGAGTGTCTGTATTCATTGGTTAAGTACGTGTTTATTAATAGTTTGAAGATTCTTTATGATTTTCATAGGTATTGGTGTGCATATGGACCAAATGACTTTAGGGAAAAAGATGCAACACCTTTTGATCCTTCTTCAGTGCCTAAATCAGGGAAGGGTAGTAGACCTGGATGTAAACATATGCAATGTGGTTGCACTTTTCCTTTTCACACACGAATCATGGTTCGTAAGCCAAACCATATGTTAATATGGTACCACCAGGTTCAACATGTGGAAAAGGATGGTATACCTTGTCATGGTCAAATGAATAATGAGTTTTTGGGAACAAGGTCCTTCTTTGCACCATATATTAGTAAACAATTGCATCAGTGGGTGGAGTCATTGTTATTGCTTGGCATGCCTGCAGATGCAATCCATAAAAAACATAAACAAATGGTGCATGAGAAGATGACCATGTTTGAGGGTCAATCTTAGATTATCTCTTTGTGGATGTTTGAGGGTCAATCTCTCGTGACTTTTAACAATGGACTATATATTGCAAATATTGATCATAAATTAAGACATCAAGCTACATGTTTGATAGTGAAGTACCCTAAATCTGCAAGTAAAACCAACCTCAAATACTCATTAGAAGGGTTAGTCTAAACATACAAATCTGCAAATACCTCTATGAAATAAAATATCTATGCTAAAGAAATGCCAAAAGTAACAAAAACAACATCAAGAAGACACTTCAAAAGCAAGATAATCACCTATTCCATATTGGATTGATAACACATGTGCTAGTGACCTTTCCCAGCTGGGACCCTTGCTAAGCAGCTTCAAAAATGATGAAATGCAACACAATGAGACAGATGAGCAAGATGAGTTCTCAAATCAAGAGAGTAACCTGCATAAAAGTTGTGGATGGATGAATGAGAATTAAGGCCTCTTTATAGATTTTCTTGATGAGAGATTACTACAGGAATGTGGGACCAAAGATCCACCCAATGAGAAGAGTGACACTTTGTCAAGTGGTGATAGGCCACCATGTGCAAGATTTGGGAAGAGTGCCCGCTGGAGGGAGAATTTGGAATTCAAATTTGCACAAATTTAGATGAGGGGGACAAGAAAAAGAGTAATAAATGCTATGTTGGTGGACAACAATCAACTTGTCATGATTTTCAAACTTGAGGCCATGTTGATGAAAATATATATTTTAATAAATCAGAAATAAAGGATTTATTTGTGCAACGTGGCATAATCTAGAGAATGGGCAGGATTAGCATTTAACAAGCGAAGAATTAAAATTAATGATGGAGATTAGAAAGCAGTTTGACTTTCATGATTTAAATATTTGATTTATTTAAACGTAAAAAGGAAGAAATATGGATTGATTTAATTAAATAAATGGGTTTGATTTATTTAACTAAAGGGATGGATAATGATTTATTTGATTAAAAGGCTGAGATAATGTTTTAGCTTTAATTTTGGAAATGAACGGACCCTAGGAGATGGAATTCAATGAATTAACTATTACATGAATGAAGGTGAACTTGATCAATCTAAGAATGAACCTAATGCAAATATATTTTAGTTAATGAATGAATCCTGAATCGAATGCAAAAATGTTACCTTTGCAATGTCTACAGATAGTAATGATGCTCTTTCAGTGCATCAATGGGTTTTAGCAAACCCTGACAAGTGGTTTGCATATCAAGAGTATAACACCACTATTGTTTATGGATATGGGAAAACCCCATTTGTTTTTTGAATTCAAATGCTAGAACACCTTGATTGGATGCTTCAACATGGCCACAACAACATATTGGCTATGGATTCTACATTTGGTACAAATTAAATGAATGTATGTTTTGTATTTCTTGGTAGATTTGAGTTAGTAATGTTTACACTCAAATAAAATATCTAGTATTGATTAATTGTACCCTATGTCTTATGATAGTTTCAATTGTATACAATACTTGCATTCGATGCAAAACATATAGGGGTGCCTGTGGCATGAGTCATTATGTCCAGGTCTTGTGCATATGATATTGCATATTGGATGCACATTCTTCTCCAACAGGTTCACTTGAAGAATAATGATTGGACACTAAACACATTCATGGTGGATGATGCAGGTGCTAAGATAAAAGCTATAAGGTGTTTCATTTTTTCATTAAAACCTTGTATTTTTGCAAATATTTCAATACATCCCATGGAAAAATATTAAATAATGATTAAAATTATTCATGATGCAGATAAGTTTTTCAGTGTGATGTATATCTATACTCTTGGCATGTCAGACGTGCATGGTTGAAGAAATTGATTGCAAAGGTCAAAGATAATGTAGTTAGGTGAGAGATGTTTGATAGACTTGGATATATCATGCATCATTCAATAGATGAGGATTCTGCAAAGAATGAGGTTCACAATTTATTAAAGATTTTAAAGATACACAACCCTCATTCATTGAATATTTTAAAGGATGATGGTATGATAGATTGAGTATGTGGGATAGATGTTTCCATACACTAAATCATGTAGGGAAAGAGATAAATGGTGCAATAGAGTCCTACCACTCGCACCTAAAGAGATGATTCTTGAAAATAGTCGAGTGTGCTACAAATCATCGTGTTGATTGGTTGGTACACCAACTGACAACACATGTTTATGTCTATTATTGGTGGGTGAAAACTAGCAAGAAACATGGTTTCTATAGAAACTTTAGTATTGAGAAGATTGAAAACACATCTTGGGTTTGAGCCTTGCAAATTCCAGATGACTATGTTACATTCAGTGACATGGATGATCACATAGCATGGGTGACAAGTGAAAGAAATCCTAGTTTTTGATATGAGGTGTATCTCCTCACCTGATATATGTATGTTCTCTTGCAACTTTTCAATACAAGGATACATGTGCAAGCATGCGGTCAAGATGAACTTCATGATGGAGAAACAACATCTATTTGACAACCTGCATGTAGACCTTGATAATATTGCTAATACAATTGATTCAATAGAAGAAGGCTACGCCACCAATGTCTCTAATCATTTGGTAGTTGAAAAGCATGATTTTTTTATTCTATTGGTATATCATTCTTTGCAAAACATGCATTTTAAATGTGTTGCAATGGTAATGTAGGAGATTAATGAATCTAATGAGATTAGAGATAATAAAAATTTCCAACTCTTGGAGGATTATTTAGTGCATACACAAGTGACATTATAACCATATTTTTGTCATTCCATTTTTTGTTAGTTTGATTTGTAATTCTAAAATATATGTCTATTTTTTGTTTGTAGACCATTGACAATATAGATAAACATGCAGCAATAAACTTGAAGTTGCAAATAACAAACAAGATTCAACGGATTTTGATGCACACGTCTGGTTTGGTGACACTTAATTTCATTAATAAGAGTTTAGAAGATTTGTCAAACAAAGTAAAAAGTAGACATGTCTCGTCCCAACTCGGATTAGACCATCCAAGTGTGCATCCATTTTTCCCTGTACAAGATGGATTTGGTCACACTATTTGTTGGGAAAGAGACTTGATTGAGTGCATGAATGTGAGGATAAGGTCAAGTATATCAAGTAAAACACCTACATTTCCACAAATGCCATGAAATATCAAGCATCGAAATTGGTTCAATGATGATCTTAATAGGGGAAATGAACAAGAAAAGCATCATACTCAGTACAATGAACACAATTTTGACATGGTTGTTCACACAGAGCTTGGAAGCTTGCATGACACTATTGCAAGCACATATGGTTTTATTGAAAACACATAATTTAGTGTCATTGCACTTGTTTAATTGTGCATTAGAAGCATTTTTAACACTTTTGAATACTATAATGTTATTTTTAATGTTGGTTAATATTTGATTAGTTGAATTAGAGGATATGAAAAACTATTATGGTGAATCAAGATCTATGTATTAAACTGTTTTCTTTTTGGTGTATTAGAGTTAAATTATATCAAATGCATAACACAAACAACTATGTATCAATTTATGAAATATTTTAATGTGTATCAATTTATGCAGAGAACTATTTTATGTCTTTCCATGGCGAACTCCACTTAATTATAAGCTTTGTTAGTGTCTTTAATCAGGCATGAAAAAATTTGATAAAATAAAATGATAAAACAATAAACATGCATTACCTAATTCAAATCTTCAATACCTCAAATAGATGCAATGATGGATCAATTATCCGATTGATTTTAATATGTTGATCGCTCAATTTAGTAGCATAACATTGAGATGGAGACATATAGGAAATGGATGAATGATTTTGGTAGCATAAAGATACTTGAAGAATCAAAACTCCCTAATGGCTTATGAGAGGGTTGATTTATAGGCAAGGTCCGATTTTCATTAATGGTTGAGATTGGATGTCAATAAGATGTCTTAATCAATGGAAAAGATTTAAAGTTGTATGAAATACGGTTAGGGAAAAATTAGGGAAATGATAAAGATTAATGGCTAATATTGAATTATAAGATAATTCAATCAGGGGTGGAAAATGAATGAGATAAGAGAAGATAAGAATGGCATAGATAATGAGGTTGGCACACAAAAAAGAGGTTGTTGGAGAAAATTGAATAATTATTAAACTATTTAATTTGGGAGGGAAGGTGAATAATTAAATAATAAAAGCATTATTTAATTATAAAAGATATGTGACATGTTGACTTTTAAATTAAATAAAAATTTAATTCAAAATAAGATGAAAATGACAATTAGTAACAATTAAATAAATAAAATCATTTAATTGTTAGAAGAAGAGGATTAATGAATACCAACAATTAAAAATAATTATTTAATTATAGTAGAATGACAATAATTAAATAAATAGCATTTATTTAATTATAGAAAGGAAGGGGTTGATTATGACTCTAATTAATAAACAAAATTCTATTTAATTAAGAATTATTTAATTAATAGAGGAATATGAGTGGTATGATCTAATTGCCACATTGGAGAGGTGGCAACCCATCTCAGTGGAAGGTGACAAAGGCAGGATGTGGATGGGTGTTTAAATGACCGTGATTCAAGAATCCCATGGGCCCCATTCTCCATGGCAAGGACGGTAATTATTACCAGTACTTCACGCTTGGCAAGGCAAGGTCTCTGGATCGGTGGGGCGCTAAGTCAATGCTAGGATGACACAATTACATCATCTTGTTGATCACTCACCTGATCGAACACGGCATGTAATGCTCTAGTAAGTTTGAGGTGTCAGCCAGGCCAAAAATAATAACATTTGAGGTCGTGATTTGGGCTATTTGCTCCACTTCCAGATCGTAGAGTTTTCATTCTTGCATTTCTTGCCATGGTGCTTTGGTAAAAGTGCAGCAAGGATGTGGAGGAAAACAAAGTATGTTGTGGAAATGACAATTGAAATGGTGTTGTGTTTTTGAGTTGGGACACTGGACTTGACATGAAGGACCGGCCAAAATGCTTTTTAGAAGGATCACAAACCAAGGTCCTAAGCAAATTTTCTCAACATTGATCCAAAGGACTATGGTGGCCGTGTAGATCTAGGAAAGGCACCTTGAAGAGAGGGAATTCTTTAGGACAAATGTGCACATTGCCTCCCATTTCTTTGCATTAGTCTTGGATAGCCAAACCTCAAAGGAAGAAGTGAAGGCGTCGATGGGGAAGTTCTTTAAGAAGAGCCTACTGGGTTGTCTAGACGATGCCTTAAAGGTGGCCTTTCTTGGCAGAGGAGTCCCTCGGCCCTAGGATATGGATTCGATTCGAGCTCAAGGTGAAGTGGTGAAGCTCTACCCATTCCTATTGGACCTAAAGGGGATGTCACTAGTGAAGAATCAAATGGTGGTGTATGATGGTGGTTGGTTTCTTCGAAATTTTTTCAGTTGGTTGAGGTAAAGGAGTTCGGGTGGGTCATGGAATTCGACCAATTTTCTAGGGAAAATGGCTTCAAGTAAGGGCTAGTGATCCAATTTTTTTTTTTTCGTATGCAAGATAGTAGGGTCTGGTTTGGTTATGATTATGTTGGGTCTAGTTTGGTTGTGTTATGTTAGGTCTTCTGGTGTCTGTGAATGTGGTTATGGTGTCTTCTGGTGTCTTTTGGTTATGGTTATGGTGAAGCTAATGCCAAGCATATCATAGGTTGGTTGTATTTTTTTGGATGATGTATAGGTGTTTGGCAATGGTGGTGTTTTTTTAGGCTCGACGGGTATTGAGAAGACCCCAAATTTTTCTCTAAAATTTCCTGCTGAGTAGATGATTGTAATCCTTTCAGTTTGGCAATATAAATTACCTCTTATGAAGCAAAAAAAATAAAAAATTAATAGAGGAATATGACCTTAAAAGATAATTAAATAATTAAAATTATTTAATTATGGAAGTAGAAGGAGGAGTTGACATGAAAAGGTGGGTTCATAGGCGAAGGGAAATTTTCAGTGTCTACATAACTCACTCTTGAAAACTCCTAATAATGGCTCTATGGATACCATAAAAATATTTTATGTATGACATGCCATTATTAATATATGGGAGTTTATAAAGGATGTCTTTCCCTTTCCATTGCTAAATTGTGTAAATATATTGTTTGGTAGAATATATGTAGTTTTCTAAAATGTGTGACAATATATCTTTTGGTATAGTAAAAATGTGAAAACTAATATTTATTTTGATGTAGGTGAGTAAAATGTCACACAATGCACATACATGGGTGTCTAGTTGGCTATTCAACTATCACTATTGTCTTCCATGGAATGTTCTCCTTCATATAGAGGAGTTGAGTGTCCCCTATTGGTTGAGGGACAAGATGGTGAATAGAATTAACACAAATGGACCAAGGACCAATCAAAAGGAATTTGATGAGTGTTGAATGTTAATCACTCAAAGAAAACAATAAATTTTTATAAAATATTAATGTTTTGCAAATATTTACAAACTATTTACACATTGTATGTATAACTAAATTTGATTTTGAAAGGATTTGCAAATGTTGTTGTGATAGTGTACATGGGTATGGTAGTGTTTTCTAATTTGTATGACAAACACTTCAACCTTAGACAAATATAATCTTTGCACTTGTTTATCTAAATTGAAATGTTTGCACATTCATGTGTTATTAACCAATGTTAAGCATATATGTTTAAGCTTACAACATAAATGGTTCACTATATGAAGCCCCTTGTTAAGTATGGTGAGCATAGATGATTTCAAAAATAAGAGCGTTGAATTTAAAGTTGGTTGCATGTGTTAATACATGTTTTAAACTTGTATATATGAAACTCTAATTATGATATTTGAATATTTAATGTGAAGAATAAAAAATGATGATTAGAATTTACATTACAATTTCTTTGTGAAATTTCATTTTGATAGCATTTCTCTATGTTTCACGATGACCAAAGTACTAGATTAAAAAAATGTATATGCATATTTCCTATTACTATATCTAACAAAGTCTTTTTTATCCTTCATCCTCCATGGATGTCCATAATCCATTTTAAACCTTTTATTTTTCCACAGGAAAGGAGGATGTTTATCTAAAAAGTTACAACCCTAAAAATTGATAAAATTCTTCTATATCTATTTGTAATATACAATGAAAATATCTCTTCCACTATGCTTTGATGGATCTCCATGGCTTGTTCCAAAGCTCCCATTTTGGCATAGGTAGGAAAAATACTTACAAAAGTTTGTGAAATGTGGCTTTATAGCTACCAATTGCATTTGCTTGAAATTTTGAATAGTTTTTTAATAAATCCATTTTGTGCAAAACTTGCAATAAAGGAAATCCATTAGATGATATCTCTTTGAGGCTTTTTGTCATATAGTTTGCATGCCTTGTTTATTCTTTCACATTTTGCATACATGTCTAGGGGAAATGTGCCAATTGTTGTTTATGATCTAATTGTTGTTTACTCCATGCTCACTTGACCCCCCAATAACTGTTTACATTTTAGTTATTACAACATTTTAATTATGCCAATAAAAAATTACAAATTACACTAGTATATGTTCACTACTAAATGTGTAGCTAACCAAAAAAATAAAAAATTAAACATATATTGGTCATATATGTTTTCAACACAAGACAAGTTGCACAAAATAAAGTCATTTTTGAATTAATTAAAGTACATTTATGTTTACAATAACCACTCCATGCAAGTGGCTCAAAGCTTCAACTACATTATATTTACATGTATACATAAATAGTTAATGGTGCACAATGTCACATAATTTAAAACATTATGAGCAATGGTTTTATATTGTGTTGTAGACCGCGTAAAATATACTGATTGACATTGTGCATTCCATCCTGACTTACTAACATTGTTTCTTCCTAAATCATTCCTCGGTCTAACCATTTAATCAAATTCCCCTATCTGATTAAATTCATCAATTTTCATCCCTTAATCGAATAAATCGCATTTTTGTCCTAATTAAAGTCGATCTCTTTGTTTAATTAAATCAATCCATCGATCTAGTATCATCCTATTTGAATTAAATAATCAATTTATTTGATTAAGTATCTAGGGCTCTATCCATTAAATTAAATAGAAATTAAAACCTTATTTGATTTAATCTAACACCACCCTTTTAATTAAATAAATCAAAATATTTTATTTAGCCTCTTATCATATTCCCTCTTATTTGATTTAAATAAACCCCATAAATCTAAGTCCAAATAAGTTACATCATCCTAATCTCCCATTAGAGAATTAATTAACCCTTGTTTAATTTGTAGCTTTTCATTCAATGTCGTCCTAGATAATGCAAGCTTGCATGAAAATAGACTTATTTGATTTATTAAATCCCTATTTTCCCTCACATGGCATCTTTTGAAATATTCTCTCAATTTGAATTCAAAAATTCCAAGTCAACATGTACATCCAACAAGGCATTTAAAACCTCTTACATGTCCTTTGCCTTGAGCCAAGTGGCATTTATTGCATTTTCCCCTTCCCTCTTGCATGTCATTTCAACAAATTTGAATTTCAAATATTGGCATTTATTGGCACAAACCCCAAATCTTGCACATCCATCATCCATTCATAGCTTGACAAGTGGCATCATATCATTGGATGAATGTTAGTCCCACATTGCTCAAATTTGGACTTTCATCCATCTTGAAAATCTATAAATGAAATGCTCATATCCTCATTTGATCATCCACAATCCAAGCAAAGTTACCATGCTAAAATACTTAGCCATTTTCATTGAGTCATAACTAGGTTTTGCAGATTTTTGGCTTGGAGTCTTCATTCTTCATCAACAAAGTGGATCAATCTCTTCAAAATTCGAAGCTTGCATCTTAGGAATTGGGAAAGGGCCAATTTTCACATCAAATTGGCACCAATTCCCCCATGGGATCATGAGTTTGCACATCTAATTAGGATTTAATCTTTGTTTTATCTATTTCATTGTGTTCTTTGTTATTTTCATTCCTAGTTTGAAGTTGTAAATGGATTTCATGGGGAATCCTTGTTTTGGCTTGCATTTCATGGTTTAACTTGTTTATTCTCTTTGTTTTGTAGGTACCAAGGT
>VDFB02190427.1:0-14914 GCA_007258455.2 Sequoia sempervirens
AAAGAAGGCCAGGTACTCCTCAAGCAGGCTGGAGGAGTGGAAAAAGGCACTCCAAAGAGTCTCAAATCTATCTGGCCACGTGCTCAACAGCAATAATGGGTAAGAATTCAAATGTCCCGCCTCTCCCATTTATCAAATCATTTTTATGGTACGCATATTCTTCTACAATATATGTCTGTTTCATCGTATTTATTTTGGTTGTATATGTTCAGCGATGAAGGGATGCTGTTGAAGAGCATAGTGAACTCTGTTTTGAGAGTGATAAGAAAAGAGCCGTTGGAGGTAGCCAAACATCCAGTTGGAATGGATGAAATCGTGAAAGACTTCGAAAGAAGTCGACAGAGTGAGCAGCCAGTACAAATTGTGGGAATCGTTGGGTTTGGTGGCTCTGGTAAAACTACACTCGCAACAGAGCTTTACAATAGACAAAGCTCTTCCTTAAGTCACACCAGTTTTCTGCATGACGTGCGAGATGCCGCATCGAAAAATGCTTTGCATATCAAGCACAAGAAACTGCTGGAGGACCTCCGTATTCAAACTAGATCATTTGACAGCGTGAGGGAAGGCAAGGAAATTGTAGCAGATCGGTTGAAAGCTCTTCACGTGCTCATAGTTTTGGATGATGTAGATCACGAGGAGCAACTCGATGCTCTGTTGCCACCAAAGGACAGCCTCGGATTAGGTAGTCTGGTCATTGTTACAACTCGTGAAGGGGATGTACTTACAAAGTGGGGCATCACATCCATTTACAAAATGCAACCGCTGCAACATCTTCATGCCAAGCAGCTCTTCTGCCGGCATGCCTTCTTACAGCCTTTCCCACTGATAGGCTTTGAAGATTTAGCTGAAAATTTCTTACATGTTTGCAATGGGCTGCCTTTATCTTTGAAGGTCATTGGAGGACAACTTTATGGTAAAAGGTCCAAAGATTATTGGGTTTCTCAGCTAGATAAGATCCGGCGAATATTGCCAAAGGAAATTCTGCAAAGGCTGAAAGTAAGTTATGATGCCCTCTATGAAGAGGAGAAAGAAATATTCTTGGATATTGCATGTTTCTTTATTTGTGAAAGAAGAAGTTCGGCAATTGCTGTGTGGGATGGATCAGGCTGGAGCGGTCTATATAGTTGGGAAATGCTTCACAACAAGTGCCTTGTTGAGGTTGTTGGGGTGAATGGGGAAGAGTGTATAAGGATGCACGATCATCTCAGGGATTTGGGAAGACAAATTGCAAAGAGACATTCACCATCGCGATGTTGGTTGGGAGAGAGTATGCTCATTCAGGTGAAATTAAATATTTCCTTCCATTAACCATTGGAAACCTTGTTTGCCTTTCAGGTTTTTTTTCTTTCTTTTTTTCCCTCTAATTGAATTGAAGTTGATAAGTAGGAGGTATTTTTCACCTACAGGGTCAAATTATGATATTGCTATCAGGATTCAACTGCAGTATTGAGTCAAACTCACAACTCATACTATGAGTGCGTTCATGTCCCCAATCCTCAGCATCACCTAGATGTACGAGTGCTATGTGGACCATTCGATATCATGCTCACCTAGATGCAATGAGTGCTATGTGGACCATTCGATATCATGAGAGATGGGTTCTTGTGAACCACTACTCATGAAACATGGGTCAATGAGTTTGACTCGAAACTACACGGTTGAATCCCGATAGCAATATCGGCGAATTGAAGTTATTTTGTTGTTGCTTCTTACCATTTAGAGACGAACGCCCATTCGTGGAATAATCGCCACCGAAGGTTCCACGCGTTCTTCGAAACTTACCCAGTACGTCCCGCCTTTCAAAGAATACTTGGAGGAGATGAGAAACTCAAATATTAGCGCTGGATTACAACTTCTTTTTGTTCAACAAGATCAATTTACCCAGGAATGTGGGGAGCTATCGAGAGGCCTTTTGTGGCTTCAATGGTTTGAGTTTAAGCACAGATATATTCCATCGTGGCTCTCACTGGAGAACATTAGAGTTCTACAGCTTATTTGGCCAAAGCAGTTGGAAACATAGTGGGAAGATGCACATGTAAGAAATTCGCTTTGCTATTTTTCAATTAGAATGTATGCTTCCGTTCTTTTTAAATGCTTTCGAGTTTTAACTAAATAGAATTGAAAATTGGTTGTGCACAGCCTCCTTTGCAATTGAGAGAGCTGCTAATTGCGGGTGTCAAAAAGCTCCAAAGTCTTCCCAGGTCAATAGGCCATCTCGAGCATTTCAAAAAACTATCCTTGTCTGGTTGCCGGAGCATATCGAGCTTGCCAGACGAGTTTTGTCAACTTCACTAGCTGGAGCATCCGTTCTTAGAAGAATTTCCAAAGTTATTAAGTCTGCCTAACCATTTTGGGAATTTGGTGAATCTGCAGCATATATATTTCCGGTTGGAGAGATTACAGATGTTGCCTGCGTCCTTTAAGCAGCTGATACACCTTGAATATCTCAAATTACATTGTTGTACGGACCTCGTCTTAGAATCAGATAATCTGGATAACATGACAAACCTCAAGATTTTTGAGGTTGCAGGCTGCCGTAAGGTACAAATTTTGCCTCACAATATCACAAATCAGGCTTCTCTGAGAAAGCTCCAATTCTCACTGAACAGCAACTTAGGGGAATTACCAGCTAGCATTGGTCAACTAAGCAAATTGACCACTCTTACACTAGAACAATGTTCAAAGTTATGTGAGTTGCCGAATTTGGCAGGACTAGTTTCCTTAAATAAACTTGTAGTTAAAGGTTGCAACATACTAAAGAAATTAGAGGGTTTAGAACATTTGACATCACTGGAGAGTTTGTATGTACAGTCATGCTGGATGGAACCTGGTATAGACAGTTTGCGAGGCACGGCGAGACTGTGGACGGTGTATCTGAGAGCAGACAGCATATCAGTTTCTGAACCTTGCATTCAAAGGTTACAGATCGAGGTAATACAGGTTGCTGAAAATATTAAATTGTTATTCTAAAAGAATATTGTTTTGTTTAACTGAAAATTGTCATCTTTCGCAACCGATTTGCAGAACTGGCCATGGGAAATGACAATATATGGAAGGATCTTTCCTCGTCTTCAGTCGATTTTGGATTCGTTCACTTTTCCCGGTCTTACCGTGTTTAACTCATTGGAAACGACTCATGACCTTGATCGTGATGTTCATCTTGAATGTACACGGTGGAGTTTAACATGCTGGGAGACAAATCTGTCCAATGCGGCTATACTATGTTTTCTTGTTCGTTCCGATACCTCTTGCACTGGACTTGCTATTGAACAAGGACCAACTACTATTATAGATTTGGAGTGGGGAGAATGGCTACTTATAAGGCTCTTCAGAGAAGTTTCCCCCTAATTATGGACGGAGGGCGCTGTCTTCGTGCATCAATGTGCTGAGACTCTCTAAATAGAGAGTTTGTGTTGGGTGGATGGTTAATAGTTGGAGAGAGAGGCAATATTTTTGAAGGTTTTAAGCAACTTTTTCCAACTTTATGTAAGGCGCCATCTATGAGTTGATATTATTGTTATCAATCTGAAATTTTAGTATTAATGTTGTACTCTATTTTTTTATTAATCTTCCTAAGTCAAGAAGTATTGAATGTTGTTCATTTGTAGATGTTCAAATGTAAATGGTATTGCTTATAGTATAAAGTTATTTTTTTTAGTTATTTTTTAATTTTATATTATAAATGCTAAATTGTAATTGAAAGTAAAATAATATCTAATAATTTACGTGGAAGAGTAATTTTAAGAAAAATAAATAAATAAATAATATGAATATGTAAAATCTATTTTAAATAATAGGAAACACAATTTTTTATTAAAAAATGATAAATGTTATTTAAAAAAAAAATTAAAGATAGATAAAATTATAAGAGTGTTTGGATGGAAAAATGTGACAAATTTTAAAGTTTTATTTGCTAACAATCCAAGAATATCAATGATGCTTAGATGAATGCTTTGGAATTAGTGAACTACTTGTCTATTACTTTGGGTCATTTTGTGACTATACATTTTATCACACATATGTGGATACGATTTGATGTGCAAATCCAATCTCTTCTTGAGGTTCCAATCTCTATTACTCTTCAAAATTTACACTTTTTTAACCTTGACATTATCAATCAAATCTAACATAAAAACTAGTATTTGGTGTTTGTTAGTCGGCTGGGCTTAAGTATCACACACTAAGCTCTGACCTTTTCAGTGAGTCAAAATATTTTATTTTTCATTTTCGTTTCCATTTTTTTTTCTCTCATGTCACTTCACTGTCAGGCTTCGTACTGTTCAGAACTTGTTCACTGCTTGCCTATCCACATTAATGCTAAGCAACAAAGTGTGACATTAATGAATTTTGGATGCTTCCAAAAACTATATTGGGCTAGGTTTGTAGGCATGTGCTCTTCCGTAGCTCTTCCTTGAAAAGCCGGTACCTTCATCAAACAAGTAGAGTTATATGCTACATTGAGAGGATACAAAATTGAACGGAAGAGATGGCTCACCTAAGTCTGAGTTTAAATTAGTTTGAATTACGCCCAAGTATACCATAAAGTGCACTTGGGAGGTCATTGGTTTAAATCCTATTTTTTGTGTTTTTTTAAATGAGTATCAATGTCAAATTAATTGAGCTAAGACTGAATATTGAGGGTTAACTTCTTTGATTCATGAGTTTGAACTTTTCAACTACCTAGTCTTATATTAAAGATTTATGAATGTAGCCTATGGTTTTGGTTTTGTATTTATAAGTAAATCATATTATTTTCAAACAATAATTAGATTTAAAGACCTAATTCAACAAGGAGTTGGTCTTATAACAATGAAAACAAATATAATTATATTGTGAATTTTATATTTAAAATAAATATATAATTAAATAATAAATATATATAAATATTAAATATTATACATTTAATATAATATACAAATTCAAATAAATCTATAAGAAATCAAAAGATCTAATAAGAGAAGATGTTAGTGTTAATATAAAAATATATATAATTTTATAGTGTGAATTTTATATTTAAAGTAAATATATAATCAAATATTAAATATTTTATATTATTATAATATAAAAATTTATATTTCAATATTAAATTATTGTTTGGAGATGATATACATTATTATCCTCAAATAGTAATTTAATTTAATATTATTTGTTTTAATATATAAGAATTCAAAAGATAGTAATTTTAATATAATATACATTTTAAAATATAATATTATTTAAATTAATTAATAAGAAATCAAATATCTAATTAAATAAGGAGTTCAACATATAACAATAATACATATTTTCAAATATATTTTATTTAAATCAATCTATAAGAAAAATTTGAAATTAACCTATAAGAAATTAAAAGATCTAATTAGTGAAGGGGTTGATCTTATGACAATAAATATAATTATAGTGTGAATTTTTTATATTTAAAATAGATATAATTTGAAAAATACATATATCTAAATATTAGATATAATAAAATTAGTGTAATATAGAAATTTATATTTTAGTATTAGTATGTAATATTTATCTTTATTTATTGTTCATTTTAATGCTTATATTATAGAAAATTTATTTTGTGATTATATTTTTATATTATATTATAAATTTAATATAATATTATTGAAATTAATTTATAAGAAATGAAATGAGAAGACTTAGTTAGAGAGACTGATCAATCCTGTAAGAATAAATAAATAAATATAGCATGGATTCTACATATAAAATACATGTAAATATTAAATAATGTACTTATGTAGGAATTGTTTTCACTAATAAACAATAAAGTTCACTTAAGTAGATTTTAATATTTTAGAGACATTAATTTAAAGAAACTCAAAGTTAAAATTTTTGCATATCTAGACTATATTAACCCACCCTAAAGATATATAGGGATTATAGTGGTTGCAAAAATCATTTTTTTGTGATGAGTCAATTAGTTTCATTTACTTTCATTCATCATGAGTCCATGGGTAAGCACCATTGCATTGTGAACATGTATAACCCTCAACGACTGATTAGGTAAATGTGCCAGCCCTCATATCCTTAACCAAAAATAATAAACAATGAACGTCAACTTTCTAACCTATAATAATCCTCCCTTATCCATTTGGTCCCAAAACAATTGAGCTATTTCTATGTTTATTGGGCTAGTCATTCTTTTGGAGTCGGGGTTGAAGTCAGTTGATGTGGGGTTTAGAGTCTATATTCTACTGATGCATTTGAGGGATTTACACTAAAATATCAAAATATATTTTATCATCTCAATCCTTCCAACCTTGAATGTTTCAGAAGAGAAATATTCTTTTAAAATTATCTTTCTTATTTGACAATAAATGCTTCTAAGACATTTTATTGGGCTCAATAATCCATGCATGATGTTCTCTAAATCTTTTTGAGTGCTACTTTGATAATTAGTAATATATTATGGTTGATTCTTATGTTGTAAAATGATTACAATATGAAAGGAACTATTACAAAATAAATGTAGCTAAAATTCATTTGTTTTATGGCTCAAAATCCTTCCTATAGTCCTATTGGAAATTTTGTTGAGTACTATACTCAAGCTAGTAATCACTCTTGAGTGTTTCAAAAGAGTATTTCATTTTAAAATAATTTTTCTTAATTGAAAATAAATGCTTCTAAGACTTTTTACTAGCTTCAATAATCCAAGCATGATGTTCTCTAAATCTTGTTGAGTGCTAGTTTGATTAATAATAAATTTTGGTTGATTCTTATGTTGTAAAATTATTACAGTATGAAAGGAACTATTAGAAACAAAATGTAGCTAAAAGACATTCATTATATGGCTCAAAATCCTTCATTTAGTCATGTTGAAAATTTTGTTATGATAATGTAGCTAAAAGACATTCATTATATGGCTCAAAATCCTTGGAAATTTTGTTTTGATTATCGTACTCAAGCTAGTAATAGCTTAATATAATTTATTTGGGTAGATAAAAGGGGTAAAATTTTATTAGGAGTACCATACTCAAGCTAGTAATGGCTTAATAGTCTTTGTTTTGGTAGGTACAAGGGATAAAAGCTTATATTTATATATTATTGTATGATATTTTATATAGATTTGTTGAATGTATTATCCTAAATTTAATATGGTTCTTTATTAAAATTTGAGTTATAATTAGGATTAGGGTTAATTTTTAAAACTAAATTTATTTATGAAAAATAAACTTAAAAATATACCTAATTTTTTAATTGATTAATTAATGAAGAAATAAATGATAATGGAGGTCCTTCACTCATCAAATGAATAGGGTAAAACTTACAATTAAAATTAGGGTTGGAATCAAGGTTCAAATTAAGGTCAAGAGTAGGGTCATAATTTGGTTACAACTATACTTAGAATTAAAAATAAGAATACAATTATCATTAAAGTTAGAAATAGCTAATATCTAGTTGAAAGTGGATACTACTAGCAAACATATATTTTGACTAGGAAAACCTAATGATTTCCTAGTTATATTTAAATTTTTTATTGTGGGGTGTTTATTTCCCTTCTCTCACATCCCCTTCTACCCTAGTTCATGACGTGCATTTCTTTTGGAGCTTTGGGCTCATCTAATATTTTGTAGGATATAGGTGGTGGCTTCTTTAAGAATTTAAATCTCTTTGATGAATTTGTATATGGTCATATGTATTTTGGGGATGGGTACCTAGAGTGGAAAATTGATTGGTCTCATCCATATATTTCTCAGAAATCACAAAGGGTTTTAAAGTAAAAAGGAATATTGAATGTTAGATGATAGTAGGTTTAGCTTGTTGGTCATTCACATATGATCGATCCTAGTAGATATATTAAAATAAACATATAAGTAAATAAAAAATGAAGATAAATAATAGATATTAATATTATATTTAATATATCATATAATTATATTATGATCAATTCAACAATAAATATTAAAATATAAAGTTATATATTAAGTAACTGTATTATATCTAATATTTATATATATTTATTTTTAAATTAAATATCTATTTAAAATATAAAAAATTCACTCTATAATTATATTTATTGTCATAAAACCAACCCCTTCACTAATTAGATCTTTTAATTTCTTATAGGTTAATTTAAATATATATTTTTTCTTATAGATTATTTAAATTAAATATATTTGAAAATATGTATTATTGTTATATGTTGAACTCCTTCTCTTATTCAATTAGATATTTGATTTTTTATTAATTATTAATTTAAATAATATTATATTTTTAAATATATATTATATGAAAATTCAGTTATAAAACAAACCCTTTCTTTGATTAGATCTTTTGATTTCTTATATATTAAGACAAGTAATATTATATTAATTTTTTTTTGAGGATAATAATGTATGTTGTCTTTGAACAATAATTTAATATTGAAATATAAATTTTTATATTATATTAATTAAAATATTTAATATTTGATTAAATATTTACTTTAAATATATAATTCACACTATAAAATTATAATTATATATATATATATATATATATATATATATATTAAGACTAGCATATTTTCTAATTAGATCTTTTGATTTTTGATAGATTGATTTGAATTTGTATATGATATTAAATGTATAATATTTAATATTTATATGTATTAATTATTTAATTATATATTTATTTTAAATATAAAATTCACATTGAACGTATATATATAAGATATTCCCAATTCAACTACGATATAATTAAATATATTTTAAATATTTATGGAAGAAATGAAAAAAGTACTAAGAGATAGAAGACTGCAGCTGTGCGAAATATTTGAGTGTCACATTTAATGCTCTTTAGAGGTTCCAACAACCATTATCTGTACTATTCTTGTAGCTAAGTCTTGGTGTAGAAGGACAATTCTCGTGTTAACACTGATGAGTGGTATGTTCTACTTTCTATGTGTTTTATTCAATGGGTATATCATATATTCAATGTGTTTAGCATTAATGTGGATAGGCAAGCATTGAACAAGTTGTGAATAGTACGAAGTCTGACAATGACAGTGACATAAAATAGCAAACAGAAATGAAAAAATATAAATTTTGACTCACCTAAAAGGTCAGAGCTTAGTGTGTGATACTTAAGCCCAACCTTGTTAGTCTATCCTTCATATAAAAATTGATTACTTTGGAATCCATTTAAGAGTTTAACCTTTCAAATTGAAAGAGATATTTTTTTATTTATTTAGTTAAACTATAAGAAACATAAATTAATCTTTCTAAATATCTAATAACTCAAGAATACACTATAATAAATAGCAATAACAAATTAAAACGTACTCTTCCTTAGACTATAAGACTTAAAGGTTGGGATGATAATATTGAAACTAGGAAACATGACAAAGAAAAAAAAATGGAAATAATACACTTGGATAATGACTATAATAACACTAGATAAAATACATTTGATATTATTAATGATTGTGTATAAAATATTGAAGCTATTCCAAATTTTTTTAGGTAGGACATAGCTTTAATGTAGGGAGGGAAGTTCCACCATTCATGGTTGCTAGTGAACTTCACTTAGAATTATTTACAATTTTACACCAATATTCACCTCTATCTATTAAGTCCTCTCTTTCTTATGAAATTGTCACATTAACCATGGAAATCCTAAAGACTTAAGTTGAAGTTTAGGGACAAGGAGAAAATGGATTTATATATAGGATACTATCATGATCAACCCCACATTTGGTATGTTTCAATTTTACCAGTACATTATTTTGGAATTTTGGAAGTAGATACAAACATATAGATTTTATGAGAAGTAGTGACCATAATAATGTTATTTACAAAGAGTAGCATTAACTATGGTATTCTATCTACCAAAAGTGACGTGTACTTGTTGTAGGAGACAAATGGGATATGAAAATAGTCACAAGGCTAAAAGTGAAGGATATAGATAAAAATATAGGACTTAAATATATGATAAGGGATTCAAAAAATAGAAGAAGGAAGGGGAAGAAGTTATGGATTCTAAATGAGGAAAGATAAATACATACTATAAGAAGATATAAAGGAAAGGAGTTTATAGATGATTATTTGGCTATTCCCATGTTGTCTTAAATTGCTTATCATCTAGATAACCCTATTATTTTTATTGATCTAAGACATATTCTTTTAGGGTCTTTTTCAAATCTATTCTGGTCATGAGATGTCATGGTTGTGCCTGCCGACGATGTAGTTTTATGTTTTCATTAGCCCATAAACCATGTATTACTTTGTCAATCTAATAGGAAAATGTGGATAATATGTATTATACTATTTTCTTTCCCTTTCTGTTCTCCCTTAGTTTATTGGATATTTCTTATTTCCTTTGGTATCTTGGTCATGCCCCTAATATTAGATGTATATATTCTTTAATGGTAATCCTCCATGTGAAAATCCCTAATTATATGTATTAGCAATTCATATTTACGATGACACTAAATTTAAATGCTATTGCCACACTCTTCTTCATGTATAAATAAATAATATGAATATGTAAAATATCTTTTAAATTTAATAGGAAATATTTTTTATTAAGAAATGATAAATGTTATTTTTAAAAAATAATTAAATATTTAAAAAATAGACAAAGAGAGTGTTTAGTTGGAAAAATGTGACAAATTTATTTATTTTTATTTGCAAATAATCAAAGAATATAAATTATGCTTAGATTAATGCCTAGGAATCAATGAACAACTTGTCTATTACTTTTGGGTAATTATTGTGACTATACATTTAATCACACATATGTGGATACGCTTTTATGTGCAAACCCAATCTCTTCTTGAGGTTCGAATCTCTATTACTCTTCAAAATTTACTCTTTTCTAACCTTGACATTATCAATCAAATCTAACATAAGAACTAGTATTTGGTGTTTGTTAGTACATCCTTCATATGCTCAATTAATTCAATATGTTACACCATGCAAGAGTACCAAATCAAGGAATAAATAAAAAATTGAGGACAATGTGCAAACATGGATGACAACCTAAAAAGTAGCCAAACATCCATATTTTTAAAATATGTTCTCACATTCTACAAAACATAACATGAAAATGTAATAATGAACTTGCATTAAGTCTTAGAAATATTTTTGGCAACACAAACATGTTATAACACGCACACCATCTGATTTAAACTAATGAAATCCTACCTTAGGATTGGAAAAGTTTTGAATTTACCAAAACAAATCATTGTACATACAATTTAGTTGGCTCAATGAACATTTTACAAATGACTTGAGATAATATAATTGTTGGGTGTGTTTTTCATCAAGTTTTTGGCTACTAGGACAAGGTTTTTTAAAACACCACTACAATGTAAAGATCCATCTTCACTTTGTAACCATGTATCTTTTGCTAAAATTTGATTGTATTAATCTTCACTACCATGGTTTTAATCTTTAATTGCCTTTAGTATTTTGTTTATGTTTCTCAAAAACCACATATTTTTTGTTAAGTTTAGTAGTTTTCTATGTTTCTCAAGAAATACATTAATTTCTACATAATTTTTTATCCACTCATCAAAAGTTATGAGATACTAGAAAATTTATCTTACTATATTTTTCAATTGTTTGAAGCATTGTTTTTGAAATGTTTGTTGTTGTTTTCTTATCATGGATGTATGCCTTGTTTAATTGGTAATACTTAATTATTTTTCTATTCAATTATTATTATTTTCTAAATATTAAAAGTAGAGGACAATGACATGCAATATTTTTTGTTGAGAGATAACATAGAATATCCACATTTAATATGCACTAGGTTTATAAAACCACTATTTACATATTATATATAATGCAAGAAAATCCTCAATGAGAGAGGATGAGGGTTATAAAATGACCTAAGGAGTATAGGATAAAAATGAAATATGGGATGATGAAGGAGATTCGAGGATAAATTATTTTTAGATTTACAACTATGGAAAATTAGTATCATCTTAGAGGAGTGTTGATCTAAGGATATAGAAAACAAATGATGACTTGTCTATAAGATTTCAAGGAGAAATTAAGAGTATTTTCAAATTAAGGAAGAACATGTTTTTTATAATGTCTTGGGCTAAGGATATATTATAAATTATAATTGGGAAACCTTAGGTTAGTGAATCAATAGTTAGAAAATTTTAAAATTGAATAACTTGTGTTGTACACAAAAATTTAGATTAGACACACATATTGGAAATGAATACATTCAAGTTATATAAGTTTACTTGTAAAAATTTAAGAGATTAAGTTTCATAGGTAGGTTTATTAATTTTATGATCTAGGTTAGAAGTACTTGTAGAACATACTAGTTATAGGTCTATGTGAGGAAATTTATAGAATCTCCCAAAACATGCTACATGTATAGGTATAGAGAGCAACATTGAAAAAGGAAGATTGTAAATTAAATAAATTTTGAACTTACCCCTGTGAAAATATATACAAGTCTAAAGTTATATGATATTTTCTAAAGGGTATTTTTTTCTTGAAGTGTCAAAAATTATACGCTCTTGAAAGAGATACAATTTCACACTTAATTTGGGCCTATTTTGGCATCCTTGCATTAATCACCCTTTAAAATAATCATTAATAGGCTCCTAGGACCCAATATTTTGGATCTCGAGGCTTATTTCACCTAGAAATCCCATAAAATCACTTAAAACACTAAAAATCTTAAAAACCCACCTTAAAAAGCTAAGGTGGGACACATTCGCTACTTTGGGAGAATGGATCCCCTTAAGTGGGACACATTCACCAAGAGTGGTGAATGAGTCCCATTTGGGGTCCTTTTCAATTTTGAGTAGGAAATTCATCATTTCAATTCAAATTTTTGGTGGATGCCAGCCTTTAAGATTTAAATAACACTCAATTTGGTTTTGATGCATATATAAGCAAGCTTCTAAGTCATTTTTATCATCTTGCCCGTCGATTAAAACCCGAGAGAACATAGCGAACAATTTTTTTAAATAATAAAAGTAACATGTAACAACATTAAACCAAATCACATAGCATAACACATAACATTAATACACTTGGTTCTCTGGGGCACGCGAGGTTACATTGCAACCACAAAACAAAATAAAGATAACGAAAACAACATAACCATTTAATTTAGAAAACCTATATACAATGATACAACTGATAGCCATGATGCGAGTATGATAAACATCGCATAAGTACATCCATGATAAATCTTTTAACAAGATCCAAATTTAAACCTAACTATTACATCATTGAAATAATATTACATTACAATTTTCTTTGATACATAAATTACATTGAATTTCCCAACATGGGGATTGATACAAGAATAATGAACATGAAGTACAATGATCACTAGAACATCACTGCGCTGAGGAAGACAAGGCGGCCGATGGGGAACCCACCCGGAGCACATTCCACTTAACCATGTGAATTACAAAGTAACTCACCCCCCGTGCTCAGAGGTGACGAGGAAGTGAACCCAACCATGATTGTCGACCGACTCAACAACAACATGATACATAACAAGTACAACTTAAGCTTACAATGAACAACCATCAAATTTCACAAATCACATGACAAGATTTAAACCAAGAACTCATCACAATAACATGAAGTACTATCACTTAACAATCAAGATTCAATTCACAAGAATTCAAAGAAACATCATAAAGAGATAATATCCAGAGGCAACAACAACAAAGCACAAGGGTGTCAAGTGGAGAGTGTCATCGCATAGCTCTCATGGGATTTCCTGGCCCTTCCTCCAACTGAGGCACCGGCACCCATCTACGGATATCCTGGCCCTTCCTCCTAACTGAGGCGCCGGCACCATAGGGTAGCTAATGCGGAGCCAATAGTCTCTCGTGAAGATGAGACTATGACTATGCCGACCACGGCCTTCTCAGTCTATCACTAGTCTAAGGTAGCCCTAATGCATAGCCGAGGAATCCAATGTTTTATTATCTTGTGTTTTTAAACTACCCAACCCCCTAAATCTATTGATTAGGTTATCACTTGTTTAGCTTACTCATTCGTGGGTTATCCTGAGCCCTTCCTCATCCTGAGGCGCCGGCGCCCACGAAGAGCCACTCTCCCTCCTATGACCCCTAACATATCACAAAATAGGCAAGGGTTGAACTAACAATAATAGAGCATAAACCAACCTAAAAACACGAGGCATTAACCCTCTCGCGATTACTCAAAGTCAAAAGTCTTACCAAATTGTTCAACCCTTCCTAACATAACAACAATAACGCTCAAAAGCATAATCAAAAGGCGAAAACATTCTAAATAACAAGCCTCTGGAACAAGGTTTCACAGACTAAAACGGTTCCCACATCGACGAGTAAAGTTTACAATCATAAAAAGGAAAACAATGACAAGACCACACGATTTCATAGTTTAAGGAAAAACGATTCACTCAATTGCATAAACACTTCAATTTTGAATCGATATAAAGAACACAACAAGCTTATAATCCTACACCAAAATAATTAAATTCTCTAAAGCCAATACATTAATTCCACCCATTTGCAAATAAGAATAAATAAGATTCTCATTATCAAATAAAGTAAAAACACAATTGACCCAATTTAGTCCATATAAAATACGAAGTAGAGCTAATTTACTGTTTATATAATTTGTTCAATATAACAATCGATAAAAATAATGTCCTCTCAGTATATAAATCTCTATATATAAACAGTACTTAACATTTTAAATCAAGTATAAAAATTACATTATAACTAACAAATAAAATAATCAAAATTCCATTTTAAATAATTCACAATTATTATATTCCATAGAAAAATAAATTATAATTGTTATATTCAATAATAAAATAAATTATCATTATAATATTTAATAAAATAACAAAGTGCATACACCGAATTAAAAAAAATATGTATATCACAGAACTATAAATAAATAATAAATAAATAAAAAATTAAATTAAATTTTAAACTAAA
>VDFB02190429.1:0-21914 GCA_007258455.2 Sequoia sempervirens
TTTATCCAATTAGTTTTCTACATACAAGGATGTCTCATCCAACATGACAAGTAGGGCTACATCAATGCATGCCAATGGCTAGAACTAGAGTTAGACATGTAATGGATTGTCTCATGTGGGAATGCTTCAAGTGATATGTTCAGAGAATTTGTACAATTATATAGTTGAAAACATCTATGTTCTCATCTATTTATGGATGGATGATTATTGGTCTCATCAATTTTGTGTGCATCGTATACCATGATGAAGACCAAACAAGGTTGAGAAACCATCATTGTCTAACGCGATGGTTTACGATAGGAAAATTGACCGTGCATTTTCAAAGAACATCTTGGTAGTTTTCTTCGTAGAGACCCATTTCTTGTAGGACAATAGAATTTGTTTGTAAATAGAAAAAGAAAAGTTTCAAGAACATTTTTATGAAGGAAGCAAATGTTTCTAGGCTAAAAAAAAAAAACAAGTTTTTGGCTATTGTGTGACACTGTGAATTTCCACAAGGGATGATTATGCAATTGCAAATTCCATCAAAGAGAGCTTATGCAACCATTGGTTCTAAAAAGCAACGATTTCCTAACTACCATGATGGTTTTGTAATCACTAGTCTACACCAAGGTTCAAGTTTGTCACATCCAAAAAATAGCATGTTGCATTTCACATTTTACATCTTTCAACTTCCTCATCCTTGCACTTTCTATTCCAACTTGTAAAAACCATCAATGCACATTAGATGGGCTTCAAGTGAATCATAAGAGAAATAATGTGGATTCATATGTTCAAATTCAAGAAGTAGATTGTAATAGTTGAACATGATTGAAAGGAAGTGTTAAGAGTGCTTGTGAGTAGTCTTATCAACTAAAAAATATTGTTTCAAATTGGTTTTACCCAAGAAGATGAAGATTGTAGTTTCATTTGGGATAGTGGATAAAGAGGTCATTTGCCTTACTTTTGCTCAAGTTTTCTCTTGGATTACGAGTTCTCCAAGGTAAAATACCCCTATTTCTTCAATTCTTGTGTTGCTTGCTCTTATTTTTCTTTCCTATTAAAAATTAATTGATAACCTAAAGAGTATTACAATTGTTTCTTTCACTTAGACTTGTATCTTGATTATTATTATATGGCATAGCCATCATGGTTTACAAATCAAATAGTTATCCAGATAAGTTCTTTTTTATGGAAGTTATGAGGGATATTGTAGGTTGATGCCCACAAGATCATGTGAGAGATGTATTTCCTTTCTAAAGAGACATTGAACCTCCTAGTTAGAAGGAAGAACTAAGAATTATGACAAGAGATGGAGAAGCAAGATTCCTCAAGCTTGAAGTTGATGTAGCAAGCATATCTAAGTTGATAGAGACTACAAAGGGTATTATGGAGGCCATCATGGAGAAATTGTGCCCATTAGAAGACATCAAGAGCAAGGATGAAGCCCACTAAATAGAAGAAAAATCGCATGGTGAAACGAGGCTACCAATGACACCTTGGTTCAAGGTTGAAGCGAATATTAAAATTTTGCCATTTGAAAGAATCTTGAACACTAGTTGGCACAAATGGAGCAATATTTTTGTGTACATATTTTTATTTCAAACAAAATATTTCTTTTGCTACATCGAGGATGGCAAGACATGCTTTTAACTTGGTTTGAAAATCTCTTATATCCTTCAAATTTTAAGATTAAAGCTCATATTAGTTCTTGGGAACAATTTAAGAAATTTGTTAAGAAACAATTTTACCCAACATATCGAAGGAAAAATGTAAGAAGCCCTTCACAACCATCTTCATAGAGTCGTATTAATCTCTAAACCAATGGACATTGAAGAAGCATGTGGTTATACTCACTACCATGAAGTAGGTAAGTCATCCATCCTCTCTAAAGATAAAAGGAGCCAAGGCTAAGACAAAAAAGGCAAGTGCTACAAGCACTAAAAGCATTGTGATGCAAATGGTCACATGGGTGAAACCTATTGAAGCTACATCCAAAAAAGCATACACATCAAAATGATGAGAGTTAAAGCATTACACCTACCCTTTGTGGAAAGGAAATTGGTTGTAGTTTAGAGGTCGATTCTAAAATTTCTTGCACTACAGAGAAGGTCAGTTTTCATGTTCATCAACAAAAGGAGAATACAAATTTTCTTAACATTAAGATTCAAGTCAAGAATGTTAAAGTTGATGCACTTTTTGATTCTTGCTCCCAAGCTAACCTCTTCTCAAAAGATGGTTGAGAATCTTGGTTTAGAAAAGTATCCACACCCCAAGCCTTCTATTTGGGATGGATCAAAGAGATTTGTTGATTTATCCATTATTAAGCAATGTAAATTGAAATTTACAATTGTTAACCAAAAAAAAAGTTGAAGTGGTTGTAGATCTTCCTTTGAACATGTGTGGAGTTGTGTTTTGCAACCATTACATATATGACAAGGAAATTGTTTGTAATAGAAGGAAAAGCAAGTATCACTTAGTCAAGCGTAAACAACACTTCACATTGAATACTCAAGGGCAAGAAAGAGCAACCCAAGACCCTAATTTTCAAGTGAGGGTACTCAAGTACCAAGATCATTTCTCTTGAATGAAAATAAAAGATATCAAAATAATTCCCCTAACTAGTTCAAGCACTTCAAACTTTCAAATACCTTCAAATAGTAGAGACAATTTTACAAGACTTTTGTCCCTAAGAAATTGAAGATATAAGAGGAAGAGTTTTTCATTTGAGAAGGGCATTCATAACATCATTCAATAATTAAATTGAGAATAGAACCTTATGTGACTTTGCAAGTAAATTAAATTATGTTCTCAAGATAGTGATGATGTGAGAAAAGATGTCTCTTAATGTGAAAGGATGTGACTCTTAACATGAAAGGTTGTGACTCTTTCAATAATAAGATATAAAAGGGAGATCATTTCCTTGTGGAGAAATCATCAATTTGGGAATGAATTTGGAAATAAATTATTATTCTCAGAAGGCAATAATGAAGGGTGGTGACTCCTTTATTGTGAAGGGTGGTGACTCCTTCAAGAAATTGATATAAAGGGTAAACCAATTCAGCATATGAATCAAGTAGAAAAAAGGAAGAATAAGAATAAGAAATATAAGATCTCTTTCGAATAGAGATTGAGAACAGCCATTGGTAATATTCTGAAATATAGTTGGTGGCAACCATTTAAGAGTAAATTTATCATCTCCTTAAGAGGTATTTATTTAGAGATATTCTAGCAAATTCCTTTAGCAACCTATTTTGAATTTATAGATGTGTCTTGCAAATAGGGAGGTCGTTCAACCTTCCAAGTCCCGAGAGTTGAAGGACTAGAAATTCTTTGTATCAAGCATGCCACCCCAAGATGGATGAACTGGAGGTTCTGTCAAATTTGTGGGTTAAGAGACCAAATGGACCAAAAATCCACTTTTGTGCTCTTGGGCTTGATCGAGGACGGTTAGCCTCCAAGGCGTACTGAGGGATGGAATGGATCTAAAATCCTTCCATGCTCTTCCAAGATTCCAATGGTTAGAATTTGTATGCTTCAACTAGGTTCCAACCTTCCTAGTCCATCGAATTCTAGATTCATGCCCTATAGATCCAAACTTGCTACATTTGAGCTTCACTTTCCTTTCCTTTCCTAGACTTCAATGCTCCCCCATGGCATTTAAAGTTTTGGATTTTATAAAACCCTCAACTCCAAGGTATCACAATTGAAGGTTCACGTTTTGAATCTTTGAGCTTCTAAGCATTTAAGGATTTGATGCAAGTCAAGTTGGATAAAGATATTGAGGCCCTTTTTCCAAGATTACTTTAAGTTCTTCGATGGATTTCAAATATTATAATGGTACAGTCAAAGTTGGAGTACATAGTTCATCAAGCTTGTTCTTATCAAAATTGACAAGTATTCAATCAACTTCTGAAATCACTTAGATTTCAAATTTATCTTAAGTGCTCAATCAAGGTGTGAGATAAGTCAAATTGACAAGTATTCTTGTGTCTACTTGGTCATCACTAGTTTCTAAATTCCCTAAGTTCAAAGGCTTCAAGCATAAGCTCAAAGCTGAATCAAAGAGTGTTCACTGGTCTATGCAAGTTCTTGCACTCAAAATAGCTTGAGACTTTAAATTCATTTTCAAGCATCCAATAGCACATTGAAGGTAAAATGGATAATCTGCTTGGTTTTGAACTCCTATCTCAAAGGTTAGATCTTATCAAGTTATAAGATGGTTATGAGTGTGATAAAACCAATTTTGAAAATGCTTGTGTATGTATCTTTCCCAAAGCTTGAACCAAATTTGCATCAAGCCAACACACACACACACAAGAATTTGGCTTCCTCCCTAAGTGATTATATTTGATGAATTGTTTTACCTTCATGGAACATTGACAATCTTTAGGCGAGCAAGTAAATAGACAATAGGCTTGTCAATTGCAAGTACATTTTTTGGCAAATATAATAAGATTGACATCAAGCTAGATGCCAACATTGTAAATATTGTGGCTACAAGAATTTTTATATATATATACAAAGAAAGTGAAAAAACTTTCATACAAATTTTACAAAGTATCCCATAGACGTCACAATAAAGACTAGTAAATTATCCGCTCGAGTCTAGGCTCTCATCACAAGGGTTCTAACTTCTCAAGTTGCACAACACCTCCAAGCATGCAATAAAAACAAATTTGACAAAGTGTTTGTCCATAGCTTTACCAATGGCTAAAACAAATTTGAATCACACCACTACACACAAGAAATTGGCTTCTACCCAAGTTGTATTTGATGATTTATTTTTCCCTTCATGGAACATGGGCACACTTTTTGATAATTTTGTATTTTATAGAATGGTAATTTATGATACCCTTTTTGGAACATTGCCACTCTCCAAGGCATTTTTGTATTTATAATGTAATACTTCATAAATATCTATTAAGCAAGTAAAAAGACTACAAAGTTGTTAATGGCAAGAATGCAAGTACAATTTTTGAAGAGGATATTAAGCTCAATATGAAGTTGAATGCCGACATTACAAATATTGTACTACAAGAATTTTTCTCCCCACAAACAAGTGAAAATACATATATGGAAGAAATAGAACAAATTTTATATGGATTTTACAAAAATTGAGAAGTCATTGGATCAGTCATTGGATCCTATATATATAGCACAATACAAAGCCAACTAGATAATCTACTTGAGTCTAGACTCCTATCACAAGTTTTCTAACTTCTCAAGTTACACAATGCCTCCAAGCATGTGAAAAAAACAGATTTGACAAAGTGCTTGGATTCATAGCTTTCCCAATACCTAAACCAGATTTGAATCAAGCCACTACCGAATAGCTTCTTCCCTAAGTGGATGACGAATTTTGACAATTTTGTATCTTATATTGTGCTAGTTCATGAAACCCTTTCATGGAACATTTGACATTCTATAGGGAAATTTTGTGTTAAGTCACTTTATATATCTCTTAAGCAATAAAGACACTATAGGTTTACCCATAGTTTGCGGACTCGTTGTGGACTCGGGAGTCTGTTGGCCAGCCGAGTCGACTCGCCACGACTCAAGAGTCGAGTCCAGGAGAGTCCTAGGTCGGGACTTGGGAGTCCAACCTTAGGACTCGGCCGAGTCTTAAGGTCGAACTCAGGAGTCTCAACCCAGGACTCTCCTTGCGTGGCTGGGAGTCAAAAAGGATTAAAAACCCATGTTTTTTTTTACTTTTTCTTTCATTTTAACATTCAAGTTTGTGAAATACAGGTCTGCAAATTGAATTGGGGTTGAAAGAAGCCAAGATTATATGTAAACATTTATAATCTTATGATGCTGTTATACATTGAAACTATGAGTATTTGATGACTATGAATGATTAAATTTCAATTATTGAGTGTTTGATGATCATATGACATGTGTAATCTTTGAATTATGAGTGTTTGATAATCAAATTAGGCTCTTAAGTTCTCTAAATGCATTAATTTGTAATTTTGTTCTTGTTTTTTGTAAAACTATGGTTATTTTTTTTTGTCGAGTCCGTGCCAAGTCTCGAGTCCGAGTCACATTTTTGGGCTATCGAGTTCGCGTCGAGTCCGAGTTTGCAAACTATGGGTTTACCAACCACGAGTACAATTTTTCACAAGGCTAATAAGCTCAACAAACTATTGTGCTACAAGAATTTTTCTCCCCACAAACAAATGAAATATATGTATAGAAGAAACAAAACAACTTTTATGTAGATTTTACAAAACTTGAGGTCAATGGATCCTTCTTCAATTTGACCTTTTTAGGCTTTCTTTCTCTTAAGCATCAACTATCTTGTTCTATGGCAAGAAAATGCTAATTTGTTCTAAGAGAGTGCAAGGCAATCTTCATCAAGAAAATAATTATGGCATGTCAAGTTACTAGGATGAATCCACTTACCATGTTTAGTGCAACACTTCTCAAAGATTGTCGCTATAATAACAAACATTGTGAATAGAATGTAAATTCTCATACATGGTTCCCATTAGCTCCAAATAATTAATCAGTACCTAGAACTCCGAATGGCAACTTCTGATAGCAGTTTTGTCGACCTTAACAAGGGCATAATAATAGCCATGAAAATTCACATACTATGGACAACCTATTCATTTGATTTGTCCCTTGTAATTTTAGAACACTATAACTTGGCAGACTTTAGGTCTTAAATACACCATATTCAGTGCTTCATTGTTTGTTCATACAGAGCTTCAATGTTATGATCCCTGAAGGAGGAACCCTTATGTTGAACATAAGTACCTTTAAGTTCCTATTCATATCTTATATATTCCATATTCATTTGCTTTCACTCTATAACATATAGGCCATTTCTATGTGATAATTGATTTTGGTTATTCTATATTTAAATGCACAGCAACCTAAACTTTCCTCTGTGTATGGTCCGTGGTGGTCCTTTCATATTAAAACCAAGAGTCTCTTCAATAATTACTCTCACAAGTCAGTCCGTATGGCTCTTGATGCAGTGAAAACACTTTCCTTAGTAAGCTAAAGCCAAAATGTGTAGGCCAAACCCTTTGCCCAATACATAGATGAGTTTATTCAGTTTTTCAGATTGTGCTATTAGGTGTTATTTCTGGGCTAACAGGATTACTTGGAAAACAAAATCACAATAGGTGCATAACCCCCTTCCCTGAGCTTTGAGCCATATAAGCATGTCATTGTGTTTGATCCCTAAGCATTACAATCTCAAAATTATAGCCTCTGAATATTATGAACCAGATCTGACCTGGTTAAAAATAACAGCTACAATGAAGAGTGTACAAAATGGAGATAAGAACATACAATTTTTGTTGCGATTTATTGTTATTGAACTAAAAATCTGAACTATTTGAAAGGAGCTAAAATAACTAGAGAGCAAACAAAACACACCAAAAATGAAATGAAAACCAAACAAAACCATATTGTGTTTGCAGAATGTTTTAAAACCAACAATGAATTATGGAAATCTTCTTGACAAGGTATGGGTGCAAACAGTATGGGTGCTACATTTGCCATAATTATCCTCCTGCATCATGCCCAGTATCTTTTTCCAGCCAAAAGAACCTTTTCCCTTCTAATAATTTATGTAGGTCCCAGGTCTTAGTGCATTTGATTTTGGATAGACTTCGGCAATTGTGGGATCAGTTTATTAGCTAACATTTTTCTGATGTTGACTGCATAACTGAAATGCTGTGACTGTATGACAGGTCGGTAACTGACATAATAACTAACTTGACACAACTTGATGACTGCAGTAGGATATAACTTACATGTTTTTGCATAATTGATTTATTCTATATAACTAATCTATTCCTCCAGATCTAATTTATTTTCTCCATGACTGATTCTTCCTAAACAACTAATTTATTTTCTGCATAACTACTTTTCCAGTACAACTATATAAAGGCACTTCTGCTTAACACAGGCATTCCTCCTACAGGCATCATAGCATTGAAGCCCCATATGAATTAACATCAAACACAATATAAGGAATTATGTGATGCTTTATCAGGATTCAACTGCATTACTTCTGAGTTTGAATCAAAACGTATGTAGTTGAATCCTCATAAAACATCGCATAATTTGAGACACAGAAAAACTCCACCTACTTGACAATATATGGAAGTTCTGACCAGTGTATTTAGGACTGTTAAGTATGCCAAGTTTTACTTTCTTAAAATTTCAAGGGAGAAAAATTTAAAATAATCATGTTTCAACCAAAGAACAAACGCTTCTGATTTCACAGAGGGTAAAATGGAGCAACATACTTAAGACTAAAAGTAACTAACCAATTTTGCATTGACAGCATCGGAACCACTTCTTGAAAGGAAACAGTTCACAAATCTCATTTCTTAAAGGCAAGGTGTAACCATCCCATAATTGAAGAAACACCTATATAGCATATCCCTCTAAGTTAGAAAAGCCTACCATATTGTAACAAATATCAGACACAAGACCATGAAAAGCATTCCACTATGCAAACGTTAAAATTCCAAAGTGGCATTTACATTTCCAGATAAAATGGCCTATGTGATGTAAGTCAGAAGAATTATAAAATTCCAGATGGGTAAAGTCAATTATCAAAATCTAACCAAGGGAAGATCTTAAGCAATAACAAAGAAGCGTCTGACCCCATCAGCATGCTAAAAATTATCAAAAATTCTAAACAAGATAAAGCCGACCAAAACCCTTGAACTCATTCAGAATCATAAAATCTTATAGATTCCTTACAAAATTCTAAAAACACAAATCCCACAAGCAAAAAGCCTATCTGGATTTGGGTGTCTTCTGCACCACAGCCAGTAAAACATAGAGATGTTATTGCTTTTAATTTACCTAAAGAAAAAAAAAATTGACAAAGACATGAGAGCAAGTGGTTAAACCAGTGCACTGTTTGTGGTGCAACCTAGGTTCAAGGTTCAAATCTGAGCAACCTACAAAAGTTGAATGGAATGATAGACCCCTATCCATCCTTTTGGAGGGCCCCACTGTATGTGTAAATCAAATAAAAAGAAAAAAAAAATATTCATCTCGTGCCTTTCTAGAAAATGATAAAGAAACAACATGCTCCATCCATATACAAACTTTATTAGCCTCATCAAAAGGTCCCAACAAGGATCAAACACTCTAAATGGTCTTTTTTGTTTTCCATTGCAATGAAGCCTTGAAGTGAAATCCAGGTAAAGCATGAGGGCAGAGTGTTATCAACAATCGTGAACCTAATCATAATCTGTGCATTGAGCTTTACAGTAGCTTCAAATAATTAAGTTAAACTTATAAACCTTAAAACAAAATTTAACTCAAAACTGCATTGGGGATCAAAAAGCTATTGACTAAAATGGATTCCCACCTAACGTCTAATCTCCTGACTGCATCAGCATTTATCAACACTTAAGATTGAAGCCTTAAAGACAAAACCAATTATAAGATGATTTTCAAGGCAACAAGTAAGAACATCTTTGACAAACAATGATACTCAATTAAATAAGGACTCAAGTTGACTCACAAAATGACAACATAGTGATAAAAACTGCAATTCTATGAGAAGGCCTGAGGACATCTCATGTAGTTGGAAAGTTAACAGTAGTTTATATGCAAATGGGCTGATAGAAATAAAGTAGAAGTGGGAACATTTGTAAAAGCAGCTAGAAATAAAGTAGTTAGCAGCTTGAACAAATCTAAAGGACTGAATAAAACTGAATTTGAAGTAGACAACAGGAGCAGCTGGAAAGGTTAGGTAGACTGCTAGAGACAGCCAAATGCCACTGTAATCTTTTTCACTAGCATATATAGACTCCTATATAAGTATTCACTAGAAACATACTCAGAAGCAACTCTATCAGTTAGTATAAGAGGCTGGCAATCAAGCCTCTTCTATCCTTTTGTTTGACAGGCTCTTCTTTCATTCTGGATATGAGCTCTAACCTCTAATACACATATCATGTATTTGGCATTGAGTTTTGTTGCTGTTCATCCCTGATATTGAATATCTGCTATCCAATTGTTGACCCATCCTTTGCTAATTTAATCCTGAGTAATTGAATTCCATTTATACTTTTGGTATGCCAAGCAATTCTGATTTCAAATAATGCTACTATGATCAAAATAGACTCGTGTTCTCTAAAATCACTCTTTATGCTTCTCACACATTATTAACCTTTCTTTTTTTAATTTCTGTAATTCATTTTATTTGCTGAGTTTTAGCCGAGTCCAAGTTTTTGAACTGTGGGTAGAATAACAAGGAATGAGAAATGACAGTTGAAAAATTATATAGCTGAAAATTGACAGCAAAAAATTTATAGCAGAAAATTGATTGTAGAATGAATCAACAATTTGACAGCAAATATTCAACATCAAGCATTCTAGAGAAGAAGATATTTGGGTGTCAAATACACATTAATCATATTAGAGGCTGAATATCAGAGAGTAATAACCACCCAAGGTTACCCCAAGTTTCCGGGACGGGGACGGCAGGAGACGGCGGGACGAGTCCCCAAGTTTCCGATTTTTGAGGCCAAATTTAGGGATGGCTGGGGACGGCTATATAAAAATATAGGGAAAATATTAAAAATATAGGAAAATTTTAAATATTCAATAGATAACATGGATAAGGCATGCATAATATACATTATAGAACATTCACATATAACATTTGTGTTCAAGTTGATATGGTTTATTGGATATGCATTGATCTTAATGAATAAGTTAGAATTTATTCAATGGAAAGCTTGATTTTGAACTAAGAAAACAGATACTCTGAAGATAATTTTTTTGTTTATTGATAACTGGAACAAGGGAGTGCAGCCTTCTGAGAATGATAGTGAGTTGCATTAGGCAAATAATCTGCACAGTTACCATGTTATTGTTTTGCATGATCAGATGTCCCAAGGCCCACTATGTATCATCTTCACAATAGAGTAAGACCTGTGAGACTTATTTATGAGGCACAGTAGCATTGAGAACAAGCACTGAGTGTTGGGTTATTCACTAGAATTCATCTAGGCACCTCAGCACATAAACCAATATTGAATAATTGTATCAGTTACACTTATCCAAAGTTTCAAGACAACAAGCAGTGGCACCAATTTATTTAATGGGTGGACATAATTAAGTTCACACTCCCTTGCTATGAAAATGTGTTTTATGTTTTGTTTTGACCATGCTTTGATGCGGGGCACGGTTGACCATCCTGGGATGGCCAGGGACTTCTAGATGGCTAACGTCCCTAGGACAGCCAGGGGACTCCTAGAAGTCCTGGCAGTCCCCAAGTCCCATGGTCGCCCGGCCATCCCCGGCGTCCCACTGGTCAGCCGTCCCCATCCGGTCCAATGTGTCCCCCGCTTTGGGGGCGTTTCCTAAAAATGCAAAAAGGGGACAATCCTTGTCGCCCCCAAGACGAGGGATTTTGTTTTGGGGGTTGCGTCCGGGTATCCTATTTAAACTATCGATGTCCCCCGTTTTGGGGACATTTCCTAAAAAAATGCAAAAGGGGACAATCCCCTTGCCGTCCCCCAATACCTGGGACAAGGGATTTTTGGGGGGGGGAACGCGTCCCCGGGTATCACTGTTTAAACCACCCCTTGGTTGCTCCTTTTTTTTTAATTCATTTCACAACAACTAATCTAGAAGTGTCAACTTCATAACTTCTCCAACCATCATCATGGTGACAACTCCATGCCACCACTCATATGCTTACACTAGAAAGTGGTAAGCTTCCAATGTCAAGGTCATTCCTAGACCCATACCTAAACCTTAAGGGCTCATTCGTGATTACCCTGCCTATGTATCCCTTTTTAGGAATCAGAGGCTCCATAGTTTGTACACTAATGACAAAGAGAATCCATCCTCTCTTGTATGGATCATTGATCTCACCTTAAAATCATGACTATTCATTGAGCTTGTACTTTCAAATTAATCCAATTACAATAGAATGATAACAACACATTCCAATCAAGTGTCGGTTCCATACCAATCATTAGTGTACAAGCACCCACAAAACCACATAGGACAATATCCTTCCAAAATCCCAAGTTCACACAGTAATTGGCTCAAGCATTCATCACTTATACACAATAATGACTAGCTCATACACACATCACAAGTACAATAGTGACTAGCTTAAGCATACATCACATTTATACATCCACATACATCACATGTTCCCATAAAGATCAACTGGCACAATGGAAATAGATGCAACCTACTACATGCATCATCCCACAATCTGGTTCACAAACACATAAACCCGTAAGTAGATCCCATCTAGAAAAGGAAGATCGGTGCATCCCATACTACACCATGGATCCCATCCTTTTCCCAATCCATCATCATCTATGATGACAATCAAGCATCCAATACTATTTGATGTCATCACTAGTAAGGGCATAAGTACTAGAATGTGCACAATACCTAAGGCCAGTAATAAGATTTCCATAACTCATTAATCATCTAGGTCATCAAACCACCATATAAGTTACAAAATCAAGATGTCTTATGGTTATACCATGAACCCAAGGCTAGAACCTATATTGTCAATCACATAGACTAAATTAGTAACCCAAACTAGAAAATCCTACCTTAGGCAAATACTACATATGAAACACAATTCTTTTGATACACCAATGCCAATATTGAACTCCTAAGACAAGTAGATCCTAGCATCCATAGTCTACATGCTACTAGCCTCCATCACCTACATGTTACTGGCGAAAGCCTATCTAAACCCTATAAAATCAAGTAGCTCATGGCATCTATCACCTACATACTCTTAATGAAAATCGACTAACCCTATGATACGAATGAATACTTATTTTGGTAGAGCATGCTTGTTGACTCCTATCATGTTGGAGCAACGATAAGCTTATCTATAAGCAAGTCATGGGTTTTACAATTTCGGTGATCACCTCAAAATGAGTGGGACAAGCTGCATTAAGAGAGCAATTATCCTCTACCTAGGCCCTCATAGAGTCCCTAACTCAACCCTAGTTGTGATCCCAAGAAGTCAGCTCCTATATCAATCTCAATTCAACATTGTGACATTAGAAAGTATCAAAACATTGATCTAAAAGCATGTTATCTAAAGGGTTTACACCCTGGCTAATTAATCCGAGTACATAAGTAACACATTGAATTCACGTAAGATGGCCTCTATCCAAACACATACATAAACCCATGCAAACTCATAAGGAATCGAAGTCCATTTACTTCATTCAATTATTATTTGGAAACACATTATTTAATAGACATGATTAAATCCACAGATATAATATTAAATAAAAATTCATACCATATTAGTAATATTTACCCTCGTAGTTGGCAAAGGCCACCCTTAGGAACTCAATCATAAGCTCAACACAGATCTAGGTGTATATTAAAAGCAAGCAAACCATCCATGTATACAAGAGTTGCTCACACCCTCAAATCATAATGGCTTAAGTCAACATCATCATTAAATACTAGTAGGTTCCCATAATTCCTCCATAGCTAAATCATTGACAAGTTTATTCCACCCTTGTTTCTTGGAAGAATAAACCTCCCTAATGCATAGGGGCTAACTATACCTTCCATACATATCACAGAGTTAAGACACCAAGCCATGAGGTTCAATAACCAAACATCGATTGTTTTAGTTTAGAGGCATTCTCCCACATTCACCTCAAGACAACCACAAAAACGATGACTATAAGTTCATCTAAGGTTGGAGTAGATTTTAGAAATCCAAACACCCCAAGCCTCAGTGTAGATAGGCTTGATGACAACAAGGTGTCTTTCATTGGCTAAAACCTATATAGCAGGGGCATATTAATATGGAGGTGAGTGATGCAATTCTCAACTTCAAGGTGAAGCATACTAAGGAGGAAGAGATAATCAAGTTTAGGAACAATCCCAAAGTTTGAAGTTATCCCCTAACTCTCCCCTACGAACTTGGATCATAAGGTCATCCTTGCCCAAGGACTACCTACATCCTTGCTTTCAAACAAGATCGAGGTCACATGTAGTTCTCCTCACAAGGTCTCTCTCAAGGAACATATACCTGGAATTCCTACACAAAAAACGCTTCATCCAATTAATAAATAAAGGTAAAACAATTTTCCACCAAAGGTAAGTTAATTACCTTACCAAAATAATACTTATTCTATCTTCCATATGCACTAAGGTTCTCTTACACATGAGAATAAGGGCCAACTAGGATTTTGCCAGTAATACTATTATCCAAGATATATCTCTCTAGGCATGGAGATCCAAACATACCTAGGTACAAGGTTGCTAGGCAATCCTAACTCGATCTAAGATTAAGACATCGGTAAAGAGTGTACATCCCTATAAAGTAGTAGCCAAAATATTTTTATCATGCATCAATTATGCCAAAAGCCTTGACACAAATCCAAGTGAGGTTCCACAACCATACGGTTCTATATAATTAAGTATTATAATCCAATAGGACTTCCTCCTGGATGAAAACTAACATGTATCAACAAGGCCACATAAAATCCTCTTGAATCTCGAAAGACATACAACAATAATTACAACTTACTTTGAGTATGATCAATGTTCAAGTCATACTTGAGACAAATGGGCAACTATATCCTTCAAATCATTGTATAAAGCTGCACATTCAATAATACGAATAATAATACTCTTAACCCTTTGATCACATTTACCTTATGGTGCAATCCAATACTCTTATATTATTCCAATTGGCTAACTATATGATATTTGCACTTGCCACTTATAATTAAATATGATCATAATGGTCAATAATAATTGTTCCCATACAATAACAATATAATTCAATGTAATACATTAGCATGTATCTCACAAGTACACATGGGAAATAATTTTGATTCCATAACCAGCTAGGGTTCTATCTTCCCTAATTTGATTAATTCCCAAGGTTTAAGTAGTGGTAGACTTATCTACTCAATTCCAATATCCTAAAATCAGCTACTAGGAAATTTTACTCAAGGGTATGATACTTATCATTGACCCTTACAATAATAATTCACCTGTCAACTATAATGAATAGAGGTAACTACAGAAATCTTTCTATTTAGTACGTAATCATGCACAATCTAGTTTAACTATAGTACCCTTCCCTTCATTCACATGATAGTTCCTATATCCAGGTTCTTGTGCCAAAGAATTCAATATACATTATGTAATCCTATAAGACCTTTATCCACTAGCCTAAAGTGGATTACCAAAAGTATCAACTTGCAGCATTAAAAATATATTTAGAGAAGTTCGTTAACCCAAAAAGGTCATGATTTGATAATTCAAGGAGATGACGATTTTAGATATAGACAATCCCAATTTAGACTATTAGCCATTTTTCCTAAGATTTGTGATTTTTCTTACAAATCTATCCATTATAAGAATAAGCAATGATTCAAGTTCATAGAATTTGCACACAAGCTAAAATAGAGCTACCACAGCTAGACAATTACCCACCATATCAAATTCCACTTATACAATTTGATACCAAATCTTAATTCATAACAATAGAAGATACATCATGTTTCAATACCCAAGCAATGTTATGATTTATAATCCAAGCTCAATTGATCTATTAATAGGGCTCAACATTGAATTCTTTTGCTTTTTGAAGACAAGCATTTCATTCACTGGGATTATATGGATCTACTCTCTATCATCCAATAATAGTTACCAACTTTTCTAACACATAGAAATATATACTTACTTGGCAAATGGCTTACAACTAAGGAGGGAACACTAAAGATAAATCTTTACCAGCCTCTTGATTATGAGTGCAACGAATTTATCCAACCTCCCTACTATACCCAGAGCCCATTCAAAAAAGAGTTTAAAGTAATATTTGGCAATATCTTGTGACTCCGACCTTGCACTAGAAGAACTATCTTATTTAGCATACCTATGTCAGTTGTTGGACTGAATGTTTGTTCAGTAAATCGGTTGTGCATATCCTAGACCATGCATCCACATTTTGCATTCATGTCTACTAGGGCTGTTGTAATTATAGCATCTAAAAAAAAATCTATCCTTGATGCCTTGATGAAGTCCATTCCATATTCCAAAGCTCCCATTTTGGCACAAGCTAGGAGGATGTTGGCAACGATTATGAAATTTGGCTTTACCCCTGCCAATGACATTTGCTTGAAAGTTCCTAAAGCCTTTTCAACAAATCATTTCATGGATATTCTACAACTATTGCAATCCACAAGACCACATTTGTTTTAGGCATTTCCTCCACTACTTTGTGCCCTCTCCTATTTCCCTACGTTTGATGATATTCTTCTAGCTTCGATGGGCATTTATAGCCTATTTGAAAGCTCCCCTTTTAGCGCGAGAAAGGAGGATGCCAACAAAGGCTATGGGGCCTACATTTTTCACCTAGCTGCACCTCTTCCTTTTGTTCTCATGTTGTGCTCAACGTGGGTAAAACTACTAAAATTCCTCTATCCTTTATGCTTTAATGGACGTCCATATTTTATTTAGAAGCTTTCATTTCGGTGCAAGCAAGGAGTATGTGACCAAGGTTATGGAGTATGGTTTTTACGCCTATCGAATGCCTTTTTCATGAAAGTCCCCCCAAGCCTTTTTCCACCAATCAATTTTGTGCATATCCTCCCCTCACGATATTCCATGAGATCACATTTCCCTAGTCGATTTTTCTCCAACTTGCAAACACGAATAAAAAAATATTAGAGGGACACCATTCCACTATAATGGCATGGTGAAAGGACCCACCCATCTCCTTACTAGGCGCCCATGCCTACGCCTTACCTCCTTGACCACCATTTCATAAGCTTTAATGAATGTCCATACCCCTATCATCATATCCTCAAGATGTGATAATGAGGAGAGGGGAGAGGAGCCATGCTTTATTTAACATTCTTATGCCAATCCAATTCATCAAATGCAACTAACCCTAATCCATTCAATCTAATCTTGCAATCTAGCTCATCATCCATAAGCAATCCATGATCTTAATCCAAATCAGCTGAATTCTATTAATCCACTTTAATCCAATGATCATCATAGAGATGTATCCTTCCCAATCCACATGTTGTTCTTATCATTAACAACACAATACTTGGGGTACGCATTGTTCTTATCGTTAACTTTGCTATCCTCATCATCATCAATTAATCAATCGATCGATCAATCGGTTTTCAGCTTGACTAGGGGCATAGCCCTGATTTATTTCCGGTTTGTTGGGCATGCTTGCTTGTTGCTTGTGTGTTTTAACTTTTATTATTGTTTGCATTTATCATGATCTTTGCACTTTATTGCCACAAGGGCATCATGGTCTTCCATATCATGGTCTTATAAGGCATATGTTTGCATTTGACCTTTTTGATCATGTACTTGGCACATTGTCATCCTGGTTCCTTATAACTTGGTGCATAATGTCAAGTACAATATCAAATCTAGGTTGTTTATATCATTGTAGCATGATGATCATCCATCCTCCCTCTCCATCCATCATCTTCCTTTATCCTCTAGTCCTCCCATCCATTTCGAGAGCACACTCGTGTTTTTTGAACTCACATGTCCTCTCAAGGAGGCATACCTAACTCCCATCCTCCTAGTGATTGGTGCATCATGCTTCTAGTCCTTATCCTTTGCCTAACCACTATGTTTTATTCTTCTTTGAGATGATGTTACTTCTCTTAGTTGCAACATCATCTCAAAGAGGGGCAAAATGTAGACACCTAGAACATGACCTTACCCAGCCACACCTAATTTTAGCCTATCTAAAGCCTTTAATTAAATAAATATTTATTATTTATCTAATTAATTTATCCATTACCTTTATCCCCAAATCCTCTAACCAAATTAATTAATTAATTTAGGCTAATTAATCCCCACCACCTTTTCCTCTATTATTTAATTCCACTTTATTCCTCAATCCTTGTCCATTTAATCCTAGCCATTGATTCCATTCACATGGATCATAATCTAAACTTGTCATCATATGACAAGTATCCCTCACATGACTAACTAAAACCTTGTCTATGTTCAAGTCAAAATAACTCTCCATCCCAGCCATTCATTTCATACTAAACCTCTTAATCCTAGTCATTCCCATAAGGATGTTGCCCTAATGCACATTCTAAACCTAGACCTTATCCCTCATGTGACACTTACCACATGACTACAACTTTGATCCAAGCCCTAATCCTCAATCAATCCTATCCATCCATCAACCAATCCATCTTGGCCCTTCGTTTCTCATAGAATTTCTATGAATGAGAGGCCCTCCATCCCATTTGTATCAAACTTTCGTATTCATACCCTTATACTGCTGAATTTTCTATCTACTTCTTCCATAGCCTAGCTAATCTTCCATTACCATATCCTTATCTATCCATTTAATCTGTCATCATATCAATCATATTTCTGGTTTTATAAGCAACCACATTCCTCCATCAACACATCAAAAGAGCAAATCAAATGGAGCTAGGGTGCACTCTACTTTAGCTCTATCTGAGGAGAAAGAAGGGTTCTAGGTGAAGGTATTGTGCATATTGCATTATCTTCTATGTTATTTACCTTCAATCTATTTTCTTATCCTCACACACAATTGGTGGCATCATGGTATTATTGCTCAAGGGCACCAAAACATAACAACATATGATGAATTTACACAAAAGCTCATAGATCGATTTGATCAAAAGCATCCTGAAAGGCACTTCAAAGAACCAACTCAATTGAAACAACAAGGATCAGTAGAAGATTATGTGGCCAAATTTCAAAAGATCTCAATCATGGTACCTGGGATTACCATGAAAAGGCTCTAATACCAACTGTAATGTCCCCTATTTGGAGTATGCCTGAAATAACCTTAAGAGACACTTACACAACATAAAATTATTTTACAAATAATATTCCATAGTAAATTATATAATAGGTATTGAGCTTAGAAATAAATGGACTATTAACATTCATGAAATAATGAATGTAATGTCCCCTATTTGGAGTATGCCTGAAATAACCTTAAGAGACACTTACACAACATAAAATTATTTTACAAATAATATTCCATAGTAAATTATATAATAGGTATTGAGCTTAGAAATAAATGGACTATTAACATTCATGAAATAATGATAACTTAAATTTGAATCCAATATATATACTCTTTTCCAATAACTAATCATGGTAGGGATTGGAGGGAAACGCATGATAGGGTGCTGGAAAAACTATTCATCACAAGTAAGCCCAAGAGCGTGCTCATACCCCCCTTGGGCCCAAGTGGCAAGACATCCAACCAAGACAATTCCTATACCGCCCTTCCCTAGCATGTTTCCTTGCCAAGCTTACACATGATTGCTTAAAGAAAACGAAGTAAATTATAATAATATAAATAATTTCACTATTTCCCTTATTTACCAATTTAGACATAGCATATCCCCCTTATTGCATATTAGTCATTATGAAAGTAGCTATACATATATTTATATGCCTATCAAATATTATATATATTAAATGCATATATAATCAAATGCATACCAACCACTTATTGTATCAATAGCTGCTGCTTTTTTGCATGCAGATTCTATTTCTGATCTCTTTGATTTTCCAATCTGCTTATTTATTCCATATTGATCTCAATTGATGCCTTCACCAAAAGAATTGACCTCCCTTATATATCTTTCATTTATTCATTTATTGGGAGTCACACCTCTTCTTTATTAATGCCTTAGTAGAAGAGACACAACTATTCCCTTAATCCCTGATCTGAAACATTAATTTAATTTTAATTTAAATATCTTTAGTTCCAAGGGATTGCTGCCCTTAGAAACACTCCTTAAATGTTTTTCTTTTACCAATAAAATCGCTGCTTCTAATATAGGATTTACTGCCTTTTTTAAAGTTAAATACATTTCCATTTATTAATTCAAACATGATTAAATCAGATCTTTGGGCGCCACCTTTCAGCATTAATATGGAATCGTTGTATTTCATAAAACTCTAATCGCAGCCTTAAACTATATCATAATATTTCTCTTCATACACACAGGTGCTGCATATTATAATTGCTGTTCTTAATGAATGGTCTTCATAAATACTATAATATTTATAATATAACTGCTGTACATTGATACTTTGATCACTGCTCATTTTATCTTCAATTTGGGCGATTACATTCCTTAATATATATTCTTCTTAGCCCAGGCAACAAAGTGTGGTCGGCCCAAACAAATAATGACTAAATTTATTTAGCAATAACATGGGCACCACAAGAGGAAGTCGGCCCTAAGAATTAATGTAATATTTTAATTCAAAATTTCTAATGGAGTCGGCCTCATGTAGTGTAATCTGCTTGCTGCGCTTCCATTTATTTGCGGGGACATGACAAACGAAGGGCTATCAAAATCAATCCGTGGTTTGGTGAGCGCCCTTGACCCCACATCTCTTCAAGATGCAATCCAAAAGGCCTTGAGATTAGAAATCACAACAACAAAAGAAAGGAGCTATTCAAAGAATATGCCTTCAAGGTCACATAACCAACGCTCCTACAAAAGAAACTAGCAACCAAGGACACTACCTCCTTGATCACACACATGGGAAGACAGGTCAAAGCTTCAAAATAAGGGATTGTGTTTTTATTGTAAGGAGAAATGGATGGCAAGACATAGGTGTGCAAAAAGAGGAAAAGCACACAACTTGGAAGCAGTATCAAACGAAGAAATGAGTGAAGAAGAATTTGAAACTCACAGAAAGAAAAGAAAACAAGACAATGAAGAGAATGGAACCTTAGCCACACTCTCAAGGGTGACCAAATACCACCCTTCTCGAATTCCTAGTGTTCTACGAGGACAAAAAGTGACTGTCCTAGTGGATAGTGGTGCCACCCATAACTTCATCAATGAAGGATTGGTGACAAGGATGGAATTAGAAACTGAAGACTTTGAAGGATTCAAGGTGCTCATGGCAGATGGGTTCACTACCCCATGCACACAAAAGATCCAACAGTTCAGCATCACCTTAGGGAGACATCAAATTAAGGAGGACTTCTATGTGGTAAATATGGGTGATACCGACATGGTATTGAGTATCCAATGGTTGCATTCTTTAGGGATATATTACCAAGACTTCCAAAAGATGAAACTTTGTCTCCAACACAACGGCCAGGAGGTAATTTTACAAGATTTATCTGATGGGACCTCAAGGTAGTATCATCCAAAAGAATGGAGAGAGCATTTAGACACGAACAAGTAGAATGGGAAGCATAATGTATGATACTTGACAAATCTTCGTCCAATAGAGGAAAAACTATACATGTTGACATCCAACCTATCCTAAACAAACATAAGAAGCTTTATAGCAACATTCCACCAGGACTTCCTCCAAAAAGGGGTTTTGAACATACTATCGAACTTGAAGAAGGGGAAAAACCCATTATTACCACACCCTATCGACACCCAAGAAAATATAAAAAGAAAACCATTAAAGAATTATTGGAAATGGGGCATATTCAACTTAGTTCTAGTCCCTTTGCTTCCTTCGTAGTACTAGTAAAAAAGAAAGATGGTACCATGAGGATGTGTATAGATTATAGGGCCCTTAATAAGAAAACCATTACCATCCCTAGGGTAGATGAGTTGATTGATGAACTTCATGGGGCAGTGTACTTCTCAAAATAGACCTACGGTTTGGGTATCATCAAATTAGGATGAGGAAAGAGGGTGTCCCCAAAACGGCCTTTAGATGTCATTTTGGGCACTTTGAATTCCTAGTCTTACCATTCGGATTAACCAATGCCCATGCTACTTTTCAATCCTACATGGACCACTTGTTTAGCAAACAATTAAGAAAATTCCTCTTGGTGTTCTTTGATGACATAATGATTTATAGCAAAACCTAGGAAGACCACTTAAGACATTGATAAAATATTGGGAATACTTGAACAGCAGTCATTATTTGCTAAAATGTCCAAG
>VDFB02190430.1:0-26541 GCA_007258455.2 Sequoia sempervirens
TGTAGTAGTTCTTCAACAACACATATATTTACTAATTCTTTAATTTTTCCTAACATTCTCTTTCCCATTCTTTTCTTTGAGTTTAATTCAAGCTCTTGTTGAGTGTCTCCTCCTAAATCTCCTTTAGTTTCCCTCTTTTCTTCAACTAAGAGTTCTTTGTGAATGTTTCATAGAAAAAATATTTACAACAACAAATTTACACCCTCACACTGGCCATAGCTTCTTCTCCAAATCTATGTTCTTCTTGCATCCCTTCTCCAAATCTATTTTGTTCTTATTGCAACACTCTACGTTGCCATTGCTTCTGACATATCTTATTGGTCACATTTGAGATCTAAAATTTAAACTTCTTTGGTAGTGGCTCCCTTTCTAGCTGTGATCTTTCAATTTACTTGACTTCAACATGAGCCATAGTAGATTCTTCTATATTTGATAGCTTTATTGTTGGGCTCCAATCCTACCTAGATACTTCTTAAGACTCACTCACAATATTCAAACATAGAATACTAAATCAAAGCCTAAACAAAACTATTCAAACAAAGAAATGAAGGATGATGATTTAGATGTGGATCTAATACCAAATTAAAAACAGAGCATAGAATAGCCATAGTGATATTTTATTCATGAACAACTATTACAAATTTATAGATGATGTAAACTCAATAGCCTCCCTATCAAATTGGTAAAGAGTTTGACAACACATTGCAAATGTTGCTAGCAAACTACAATTGATATATAGTTAACTAAATATTATTGACACATAACTAAAAAACTAATTGACATGCAATTGACACATTTACACTTGAGTTGGAGTGTATATTCCAACATTAGTGTGGCCTCTTGTTTTGTGCAAAAGCAGAAATAACTTGCAAAGATGTTGGGATGCCAACATGCCAAAAATTGAGCAATGATTCAACCATAATGGAGTCTACGGATGTGGAATTTAGAATATAGGGTCCTAAAATTTAAAAAAATATTATGTTGCTTGTCTAGAGCGAGTGAGTTGAATGAGCCATAGGTTAATGAGTCGATGGAGATTTTAGAATCAGTGACTATTAGTCACTTTAAAGAACTCACAAATATTTGTGGTGAAAGGCGTTGTAGATAGAATTTATGGAAGAAGGTGTTAGAGACCCCAAATGCAACACAAATAATGTTAACAAGTGTGTGAGTTAGCGTTAATAGGTGTCTCAAGTGATGATGACATGTGTCTTAATGTTATTGAGACAAAAGAAAAAGAAACCTAAGTAAACTTAAGCTATGAGTGTGAAAAGGTCAATCCTAGAAAGGTAACTAACTAACTAGGTAAATAATGACTCTATTTACACTAACATTATTAAACTACTTCATAGTTTTAGATTTAAATTTAATTTAGGTACTACAAATATTCAATTCTTGTGCCCATTTTATATATAGAGATTATAAAATCAAGCTATTTTTAGGAAATACAATTTCCAAACATTTTCTTTGATTGAAACATAAAATAACTTACCTTTAAACCTAAGTTTATAGTCTCTAATTTTTATAAAATAATTCAATGGTGATAAATTCCTCTTGATTTAAAATATGTTCTTTTTGGTGTAGATTAAATGGTTGCTAGAGCTAAATGGTGCACGAAGGAATTCAAAGGTGACAAAGGAAACAATCGAGCACTCATTCAACACTAAAAAATCAACATGGAAAGTCCAAATAATTTCAATAAATGCAGTGTTGATTGCAACAGTAACATTTGCAGTAGCTTTTACTCTCCCAAGTGAAGACCAAAAAACCACCTATATAGTAATTTATTTCAGTGTATAGTGATTTGTGATACATTAGCATTTTGCAGCTCAATTTCATCGGCAATTCTACTAATGTATGCACTTTATGGTAAACAAGAAGACCCCCTTCTTCTTAACACCTCTCTTACTGGATTATGGATAGCATTAATATCTTTATTATTGGTATTTGGGGCGAGCATCTGTGTGGTGGTGGCACCAAACAATGCAGTTTTAGCAGCCATTGTTTTGATTATGGTGGGCATTGTTCCGATTTTCATAAGAATAATGATTATTCGTTCTAAGAAATATATATTCTTAGAAGATGAGTACCACCTTTGGACTTTGTTAATAATTATTTTTATCCACAACATGATCCCTGCTGCCATTTGGATTTTTTACATATGGACGATAGTGGTGATGGTCGGGCTTGGATGTCTTATTGGGCGAAGGAGATACTTGCAGTCAAAAGAAAACATCTCTAGAGATGATGGACATTTCTTATGGTTTTTCATATGGTACTTGATTTTTGGCATATTTGATGCCCTCCCATTCAGAATTGGCAGTATCCATCCGATTAGTTTCACATGGATTGCAGTAGGGGTTATAGCATTTATTGGGCGAAGGATATACTTTCGATCAAAAGAAATCTCCAGAGATGATGACCACTACATATGGTTATTCTCATGGGATTCTATTTTTGGTACTGTACTTATGTTTGTTATCTTTGAATTACTCCTTAATTAGTAGTTAGTAACTATTCATCTTATCCATCATAATCATTAATTCTTGTATTGTCAAATTGATTAAAAATATGTATTTTATTTATTTAATTTAAGATTTTTTTAATAATTATAACAATTTGATTAACATGTATTAATTTAGTGTTATGAGATTTCTACAATTCATTTTGAATGTAATTATATTGCTCCTAGTTTTGATTGTGTGTGAGTTTTTCATCAACGTTTCAGATCACACTTTGTGATCCATCATCAGAATAGAGAGATGAAAAGAAAATATGAATAAGTTGCAGACCTAGCTGGGTTTAATAAAATGGAGATGTTTGAGAGAGGGGAAAGCACAAAACCAAAGGAGAATTACAAGAATTAAAAATAATAAAACAAATGGATAAGTACAGAAAAACAACTTAAGAATATGCACCAAGCAAGAAAATAAAACAAGAGGGGAAGTAATAATGAAGAAGGGAAAAAATAGAAAAGAGAGTAAGAAATCTAGGAGAAAAAAGAAGAATTTAAATAAGTGCAAGGAGGTAAGTTGAAAAAACTAAAAGAACCTACAAAGCAATAGAAAAAATAAAAAATAAAAAAAGTCAGATATATAAATAAATATAAAATATACATGCACAACCAAATACAAACAAAATAAGACAAAATTGCAAACTTACCTGCAAATAAAAATGAATGTATATCTATATATACATGTATGCCTAAATATGAACCTACATGCACATACCAATATACAAAGGATATTAATATTATAGGGGTGCATAAATGTAAATATACAAGAATACAAAAATATATATTAAAAAAAAAACCAACTATAAGTACAAGACACGACAACAAAATAAAAAATCCAAGAAATAGACACAAAAATGCAAAATATTTGTAAATAAATAAATACATAAATACATAAGAATGAGAAAAAATAAACCTAAAAAGCAAAATACACTGAACATTAAAACACAAAAAAAATCATATATACATATAAGCAAAGATGCATATAAAAGACAATTGAAATATAACCATAAAAACAACAAAATTAAATAATAAAAACATTCAACAATTACAAAAATAAACAAACCAAAGAGGGAAAATATTTGCATTGGTGTACATTTAAAAAATACATGAGAAACATGTATGCTTTTTCTTTTGTGTTCTTGTTTAGTTTTCCCTGTATTTTTTAAATGTATACCAATGTAAATATTTGTGTGCACTTATCTATCTCTTTGGTTTGTTTATTTTTGTAATTATTGAATGTTTTTATTAATTAATTTTGTTGTTTTTATGGTTATATTTTAATTGTCTTTTATATGCATCTTTGCTTAAATATGCATATATGATTGCTTTTGTGTTTTAATGTTTGTTGTATTTTATTTTTAGATTTATTTTTTCATGTTCTTATGTATTTATGTATTTATTTATTCGTAAATATTTACATTTTTGTGTCTATTTCTTGGACATTTTACTTTGTTGTGTTGTCTTGTACTTATAGTTAGGTATTTTTTATATAGTTTTTTGTATTCTTGTATATTTACATTTATGCACTTCTTTAATATTAATATCCTTTGTATATTTGTATGTGCATGTAGGTTCATATTTAGGCATACATGTATATAGAGATATAAATTCATTTTTATTTGCAAGTAAGTTTGTAATTTTGTCTTAATTTTTTTGTATTTGGTTGCATGTATATTTTTATATTAATTTATATATCTGGCTTTTTAAATTTTCATTTTTAGTTCTTGCTAGGGAACTATAGCGAAGACCTATTCCTCAACAAGTTATTAATAACTTTGATTTTAACAAATGAGAATTCAACTTTTTTTTTCTATTTGACAAATATTTGTATATAGTTAAGGTAAATATGTAAAATATTTAACAAAATAAATATCCAAAATTAATTTTTTGAAATGTAATTGGCATAAAACTTTTGAGCGATAAGGGCAATTTTCTCAGTTCCATGATCAAAGTTGCGATTATTCTACAATTTGTTGGGGGTAGTTTTTCTGCCACTTTTAATTGCTCGCTTGATTTTGGGGACTTACAAATTATTTCCAATGGAAATATGAGACTGGCATGATAATCGAACTGTCATCATGACCCTCTCCAAGTTGTGTCGCATTAATTTTTTAGCTTGTACTTGTGCTTCGGGACTATAATTTTTCTCTGCCTCGCCACGTCCGACATTTCCCTTGCGTTCTCACTATAGGCAATGATGTTGGAATCAAGATCACACGCATGCAAGATGAATACCTGTCACATGCAAAATATATGAAGAACCAAAAAATATGTTCTCTGTAAAACCTCTCAGTGAAAATGCATTAAGAGAATCAATTATTACAATGTGATCAATCCTTATGAAGGAGATCAAGAAACCCTAAAAGGGAAACTCTAAATGAAACCCTAGTGTGCACACTTAATAATTAATAATTAATTATTAAATGTGCCTAAGTTTAGCTTAAGTAATAAAGAGGAATAAGTGACTTAATTAATTAATCAAATGTGATGTAATTAATTAAGCATAATAACAACCTTCTTTATAAGATGAACTTAGGAAGAAGCTAAAACTACTAGAATAAGATGCATGAAAGCAAAAGATGGGTCCTAAACCTTGAGGCGATTAGGTACCCATTTACAAAATCTTGATAAAAGAGTAGAGAAGGAAAAACCCAGTGGGACAAAACCCCCCTACAATGAGATGTCATGTTGCAAAGAAGCACTAGAAGAACTTTGTAGAGTAACACTGGAACCGCAATCTGACAAGCAAGGAAAGATACTTCTGTCTACAACTGAAACCAAAACTGGAATCAAAATAATGTGATAGCAGACCCGATGCCACGAAACACTTGAAAAATCCAAATGGGAACAACCCTGGAATCTATGAAGTAGCAAGAAATTATTGAATGATGTATTACTGAAAACGAAGTGGAAAGATGCAAAATGCACTCTCCCAACTGCCAAAACATCCAAGTAATCACCAAACAACCCATTGGGCCAAATCTGGACTAACTGATAAACCTGGGATAGATCTGAGAGAAAAGTGCATAGTTGGTAACATAGAAGCTCCTTAATACCTTTCCAACATATTCATAAGCGAAAATGGGAGATGCATTAGCGAAAAGTTAGGCTTCGGAAGTCCAATAACATCTTACTTCAAACAGCAATAAATGTAGTAAAATAGAAAAATACTATAAAATAAACTGCACCAAATGAAAGTCCTCGGAACTAGCTTTTTGGCGATATCTCGTTTGCCCGATTTTGATACCGTATGCCCAAGTTATGGCCAAAAGAAAAAAACTGCTCTTTTAGAAAAAAACTAGGGTTAAGAGGGGCAAAGAGGGGCCGGTCGTACGGATGATGTCATGTTGACGTCAGCAGTTCACTATAAAAAATTTGATGGCCATCTGGCCGTCGGTGCAAAAAAACACCCTTGCCAGATGAATTTGTTGCGTCGAAATATGCTACGATGAGTCGAATATTCCCCAAGCGTTTAGAATTTGCAAAGCGAATATTAAGTCTCCGGTGTATGCGCTTTATTTTGGTCCTCCATATGACGGGGTTCTGATGGAGAGCCGAAATTTTGTCTCACGACGTGAGGAGGTGGTGGGCCCTAGGCAGTGATGGCGGGGTGGTGGCAGCCCGTTAAATCGGTGGTGGAGCTCATTGTAATTGGGCCGTGAGTTTCAAAAAGCCGTTTTTCAACATTTTTTTGATTTTTCGAGGCCTCATAATCGTCTTCGCAAGGCCGTCGCAGCCTCGGACAATTTTTGCTTCAGGAGTCAACTTCGAGAAATTGTGAAAGCGGCGGGCATTTCTAGGAGTTTTGGCGGCGAGCGATAGCGGTGTCGTTTAGCGAGCCCAAAGTGAGCAAAAATAGGCTACGAATCTTGCAGAAAGATGCACATGGAAACCCTTGCGCGAGAAACTCCTTTGAAAGGCCATATCTTGAGATCACGAACAAAGCGGTACCCGGGTTTGGAGCTCGATATATGTTAGAATCAAAGATCACTGCATGCAAGATGATGCATGCATGCAAAGGTATGAAGAACCAAAGGATGTTCTCTGTAAACCTCTCGGTAAAAACATTTGAAGTCCCAATTATTACAAAGTAGTTGATGCTAGAGGAGATCAGGAAACCCTAAAGGAAACTCTAGAAATGAAACCTAGTGTGCACACTTAATAATTAATAATTAATTATTAAATGTGCCCTAAGTTTAACTTAAGTAATAAAGAGGAATAAAGTGACTTAATTAATTAATCCAAATGTGATGTAATTAATTAAGCATAATAACAATGCTCAACAAATGATTCTATTTTTTTGTTTCTGTGTTGATTTTAGGTTATTTTTCAACTGATACAAAATCTGGCTGTGTATTTGTTTGCAGGAATCTTGAAAATGGGAATGATAAGATTTGTTTTAGCTCCAAAATCTACGTTTAATTTTATCTAGGTTTTTAATATTTCTTTCTATGTTTGATACCCTATTATTTGTCTGCAGTATACAACAACTAGTGAGTTCATAATCACGTCCTCTTCAAACAAGCCAGTAATCACTCATCTTCAAACAACATAAACGCTTCGGGTACAAAGGCTTCAAGGCAAGGCGAGACCAAGCTTGATTACAAGGCATAGTGCACATTCTGAAGGCACTTTGTAAGAATATCCATAGAAGCAACAAAATAAGGAGGGTTTTAGGTCAGTCAATTTATAGTCCATTGGGAGGCACCCATTTCAATTATTCTTCAATTTTTAATGTTAATTCAAGAAAGTGCTCAACGGAAGCTTCTAAAGGCCAAAAAACACCAGTAGACGGTAATAATAACAATAACCTTTTTCTCTTTGATGCATTCGTCTCTCCTAGTGAAAGGGTTTTAAGGCTTGTGGATGACATTGTTGGCCTCACATTGAATGAAGTAACTGACCTCATTGATGTTCTTAGGACAAAGTTTGATATTAAAGAAATTCCCATTATGACCATGCTGATGCTTGAGATGGGAATGCCAATGATGCCTAGGGATGGTGCCAAGGCAAGGGCGGAAGCCAAGCCTGAAGAGAAGTAACATGCTGCCAAGAACTTATTTGATTTGAAGCTTGAAAGTTTTGATGCAACTTTTAAGATTAAGGTTATCAAAGAAGTTAGGATGTTTACTAATTTGGCTACCATCAAGGAAGCCAAAGAACTAGTGGAAAAAACCCTTGGGATTTTGAAGAAAGGGGTTCCTAAAGAAGAGGCTGAGCAGATAATTGAAAAACTAAAGGTTTGGGTGCTAAATTTGTCATGGAATAGTTTTAGTCTTTTTTCCCAACTTGAACGGAAACAGGTCTTGGCTTGTTTGGGAAGGAAATGTATTGACCTAATTGGATTAGATTTGCTTCCTACACATTTTTAACAATCTTATTCAATAATTCCAACTGGCATAGTTTTAAGAGCAAGTTTCTTTTGTGATTATGACTTGTGTATTTGTTGTTCTAGCATGTTTCTATTTCCTGATTAAGCTTATGTTTATTAAGAAGCATGTGATCAACATCAAAATTTCCATAGAAATAGCATATCCTTGTAGTGCTAAGTCTTTTGTAGATGTTTGAAAACTTCTACTATATAAAGTTTTAAGTTTTCTGTCAATGACATGCTACAAGAAACTGTTAAGTGCTTTCAATTTCAATTTTAAGTATTTTCCACCATTATTTTAGATCGTCCAAAATATTTTGATTATAATTTGCAGGACTGTGCTAGTAGCGCTTTTTTCTGATAACCAGACCCGGCCTAGTGGAAGGTTATGCTAGTTGTTACCTTTTAATTTGTGTATTTCCGACATCAGAATCTAGACTAACTCACCTTAAGAAATTAAGCTTTCTCTCCAACACTATATCATGATATATGTTATTTGGCATTCTGTTTTATGCAAGGTATTGCTGTAAATGCTCATATATTATTCACTTACTAGTTTTGCTATGTAGTTGGCCTTGTCTATAAATTCCTTTAAAAACATCAAAGAAACAACAAAAAATCATGAAAATTGAGAATTTCAAGCCATAAGTCCAAGTTCTAAATTATAATAGGCTATTTGAAACTTAGGAATATGTGAAACTAATCCCAACCCTGACATATACTAAGCTTAATTGTGCATTACCATGTATTTACATTGATGGAAGGATAAATGTTAAAGTTTAATTTAACAAATTAAATAATAATAACAACAACAAAAGTTTTCCTATTCCAATTTAATGGGATGTGTACAAAGCACAATCAATTTGAAACCTGTTGCTGAAATTCTCATTCTTAACTGCATGGCATGCCTTATAACTGGTTAAGATGTTATAGCAAACCATTTACCAGAAACCAAACACAAATAAATAAATAAACTACATTTATGAAAGATTTAGTGTTATCCATACAAACTGCATCTATTCCATCAAAATCTCTTCTAAAATCAGCCCTATCCAAATGGAATATTATGTAATATCTTATCAAAATGGTTGCTTGACAAATGTCAACACTTTATAATTGAGTAATTTCGTGAAAAATCTGAAATAATAATATATTTCATATTAATCAATCTTCTAATATAACAGGGTTGTACTCATGTATCTACTATCTTGCAAGCATTCTTTAAATGTGGTACACACTCTTTTTAGGATTATATTCATTATTGTAATCACCACTTGAATCAAGTTGCTCTTAACCAATTATTCAGTGCATTTTTTTGCATAGATGATCAATCAACATTTACCAAGTCTAAATAATATCATTCAATCCCAAATTCCAACCATTGGTAGCCTTCTTTTGTTCTAGCCATGGACAACCTAATTTGCATCATGATGTTTTAGTATTCTTCTCACTAATATCATCACAAATATTGCATTTAATCTATTTCTTGCTATTGATATTTCTTGATTCAAAGAGATATCTCATGGGGCAGTCCATTGCTGAGTTGCTAATGCAACTCTAAAATTTGATATATTAGTGATGGTTTTACAAATTTCTTACATACTTTCTTTAGTAAGATATTCAAAATTGGCCCACGATCCATTAAGGAAGTTTAGAGAATATATTTTTAATTTCTTTTGGATGAATAAAAGTAAGCTATATTAATAGTTAAAAGGATACAATAATTCCTATTTCTGGGAAATGCAATGCATGATCTAACTAGAGATGTGGATAGTGTAGAAGTTGAAAAACCAACTTCACAGTCCCCAAGAATCACCTGCAAGCAATCACCTATCACATTCAATAGATATTCAAAACAAAAAAGAAAGATGTTCTGTAAACCCTTAGAGCAAGTTTGTGCAAGCAAAAATCAGCATAATGATTATTGAAAGTAATTGTTTTACAAATAATACAAAAGCCTTCAAAAAGGAAATGATGCAATAAAGCAATAAAAAACAACCCTAATCTTATCTTGAGCAAAAAGAGAGCTCAACAAGATAAGATAATTAAATAATAATTAACCTAGGAAATAAAATATGCCTAAGTAAACTTATGCTAAAGTGTAATTAAATAATTAATTATACCAACACCCCCCATAAGTGCAACTTAGGGAGAAGCAAAATATTATGCAAGAGATGAGTCTCGGCAACAAGGCCTGATCAGGTACTCATTTACAAATGCAATGATGAGGTAGAGAAGGAAAACCCAGTGGGACAAAACCCCCTACAATGAGATATTTTCCTGAAGCGTGGAAGAACTGTAGATAACATTGGAACCGCAATCACGACAAACAAGGAAAATATACTTCTATCTACAAGCCCGAAACCAAAATAGAATCATAATAATGGCGACAACAAGGACCCAATGTCACGGAACACTGGAAAACTCACAAATTGGAACAACCCTAGAATCTGTGAAGCAACAATAGATGAGATGATGACATAATCTGGAAATCGTGTATCTCGATGCCAATGCCAAACTATGACTAAAAATCTTCCATGGGTGAAGCACAATAGTAGTTTACAATTTGATAAAGAAGGAAGGAAAACTGAAAAAGTGACATGGAAAAAAAAATGGTTTAGGGGTTTGGTGGGCCTACAAGTTTGACGATCCATAAAGGAGTTTGTTGAACCCATTAATTCTGAGGCCCATTTCACCTTAAAGAAGAAAAATGCATATTGAAGGAGGTTGAATGAACCTAGTTTGCTAGAACCTGAGGTTCGCTAGAACCACAGTTCTGTAATTCCTAATTTTTTACTTTGTTCACACAAAAAACCTAATTTTTTACGTTTTGAAGCTCAGGTTGAGGATGAAAATGGGGGAATCTTCACAAACCAATTGGAATCAGGTAGTCCTCAAAATGAGCTATCCAATGAATATAATTTTAATATGTTTTGGTTTTATTATGTATTTGTTTTTTTAGTTTTATTAAACATAGATTTTTTGTCGAAATTGAAGGTCTTTGTTTTGTACATGTGGAAAAATAGCAGATTATAAAAAAATAAAATAAAAAAATATGAGTGCACTAGATATTGAATTGCCGATCCGGCAAAAAAATGCATTTAATTCAGCACAAAAAGTTGTGTTATCACGGTCGTAGCTATGTCTGATTATCATTGGTTTGGCTTTGAAAACTTGATTAAAGAAAAAATATTGAATAAAAACTATCAACCAAGTGAAAGCACTAGATATCATAGTTACAAATCTAAATTCAAAAAAATATAATTTAATTGTTCATGGAAAAAAATTGTTGTGTTATGCAGTGAGCATCACTCCTTAAAAATGGTGTTTATTGAAAAAACTAGTTTTTGAAGGAGATGGAAAAGAAGTGCAATTTGATTCAATTTTTTTTGAAAAATATTTTTTGAACCTCTGAGAAAAAATGATGAGACTCTAGTTTGCATTATCTTCAAATTCCTCATGGTTTAGTCGCTATAGGTGCCTGAATGTGAAGATTTAGTTAAAAAAAATTAGTGTCTAGTTTGGCCAAAAATTGTAAACCACTATTGTGGGATCACCCCCATAGGAACAAGTACCATGAATATTCTAGAACATTAGCCATAAAAAAATGGCCCTCAAACTGAGAAAGATCTGAACTAATGTGGATCAAGAACCATAATCTATCAACTGAAGTGTGAACCGATGTGAATCTGATATGTGTCAAGCTAGAGCAAAAATGTGGCCAAAAGAAACTAAGAAACCAGATATAACCCATGCAAACTATCATCAAAATAAAATGGAGATCAAAGTGCATGCACACTCTAATTGAATTATTATGCAAGAAACCCTACTAATGGAACTTTATCTCAGTTCATTTATTACAATACCTAATGATTGTAAAATGAGAGAATGCATAAACTAAAGAGAAAATGCAAACCAAGTGCATGAAAACAAAAATGAGTGCATGCACAAATCAATGTTCACATCTACCTCCATGATGAAAAATATCTTCAAATATATCTAGAGGTCATAACTAGCTTTCCAATGATATATCGTTTGCGAAAATCCGACACCATGGCCAAAAGTTATGAATTTTTTAAAAAATTGAATTTAGCTTGCAGGAAATGGGTTTTCTAGCAAAAAAAAGTTTACTTCTGATTTAATTTCTGCAAAATTTGTTCACAATGAGTAGAAAAAAATAGAAACTCAGAAATATTTTGAAGCTAAGAACAAAACCCAGAAATCATTTTTTTATCCAGCAAACAAAAGATGAAAAAATAATTTAAAAAAAAAATTTATCCAAGAGAAAAATAACACGAGCCAATTTTTGTACATAAATTTTCTCTAGATCCGTACAAGATATCAAAAATATAAAAGATACCCAGTTTAGATTTCGACCCTAGCTACAAAATATAGAAATCATTTTTCCTACAACTGAGTGGAAGCTAGATTTCTGAAGCAAAAATGAAAAATAGCTTCAAACCCTTACACAAAAAAGGACATTGTGAGAGAATATCTTCAAAACATGAACATGCAGCAACATGTCTGGAGCTCTGATACCATGTCGAAGTTGAAAAACCAACTTCATAGTCCCCAAGAATCACCTGCAAGCAATCACCTATTACATGCAACAGATATTCAGAACAAAAAAGAAAGATGTTCTGTAAACCCTCAGAGCAAGTTTGTGCAAGAAAAAATCAGCATAATGATTATTGAAAGTAATTGTTTTACAAATAATACAAAAACCTTCAAAAAGGAAATGATGCAATAAAGCAAGAAAAAACAACCCTAATCTTATATTGAGCAGAAAGACAACTCAACAAGATAAGGATAATTAAATAATAATTAACCTAGGAAATAAAATATGCCAAGTAAACTTATGCTAAAGTGTAATTAGATAATTAATTACACCAATAGGTAGATCAATCAACAAGAACCTTAGAATTGAAACTATCTTGGTTAGTTACATTACAATTTCTAGATACACATAAGAAGACCAAAATCATGTGCTGTGCTCTAATGATCCCCATTCCCTAGCTATCCTAGGAAATATGAATTATGGCCTATTGGAGCTATCAAAGTTTAGTTTTAAAGTCAAAGGAGGAGGCAAATCTGAATGTTGAATTGGCATGTCCATGAGGCACTTTCAAAACTTTTATTTATTCCATTTTAACCAAAGCATTGCTTTGTGAATCAATATTCTCTCTACTACAAAATAAAGTAGATGAGAGAGACCAATATGTTTTGTTTCAAACCATAGAAGTTTCAATATTATAGATTTAGGAAAGTTCATAAAGAGAGCATGGTTGATAGGATTTAAATGACTAGATGTTTGAAATGATATTTATATCTTGGAACTGCTAAAGCTAGGATTAAGAATTTGTTGTATGATCTAAAAGCAACAACATCCCAATGATGTTTTCCAAAAAGAAAAGAAATGTATATATAAGCTACCAAAGACCACTTGATATGCTTAGTTTTTCCTTATATTAAAAAAACCATCTAGAAATTATTCTATTTTGACCATAGAGGACTAATGAAATGGATAGGCACAACAATTATTTAAAACTTTAAAATATAAAAGATCTTTATTTTCCTTTTAACTAAAAGTCTAAAAGCATATATAAAAACCGTTGTTGGATGTGCAAAATAAAATAATACTCTCTGGTTTTGTCTTGATAAATTTGGCAAACAGAATGGTGTTATTTCAAATATGTTCTCTTCATGATTCTTACAATGATCTGAATAATATTTTCCCCATTGTTTTTATTGTGCTTACTCTATCTACATGTCCAATAATATTATTGAACTAGCTTTGCCATGAAGTACAGTGAAATTTAAAGCAACATTTGTTTTAATTTTTCAATATTGCTTATGACAAATATGCATTTAAAGTTGGAAATTTTTATGTATTACAAAACATCATATTTGGAAAGTTCAACTTGGTGAAAATTGCTTTCATGCTTAATATTGTGTACATAGGGTTATGAATAGTCGGCTTGTGGCTATCTTAACTCTCTATTAAGTCATATTATCATTAGTGTTATTTAGTTGTTTAGGTCAGCCTAAGACTTATATAGGTGTGTCTAAGTCGGCCTAGGTGATATCTTAGACATAAATAGGTATATATAGGAGGTTGTGAGTCTTATTTCATCATCAAGTTGTGAAGTGTGTTCTCATTATAGATATTTGGAGGTTTGCCCCCTCGAAGTGGCTTGTTATTCTCAGTTATTATCAAGTATTTGCAGCATATTTCATATCATATTCTTCTATTGTGCAAGTTATTTCATAACAAGTGGTATCAGAGCGTGATCTTGGCACCATAGAGGCAAGGTTTTTCTCAATTTTGGAGGCGATTTTGGGAAGAGCATATCTTTCAGATTTTGGCGAATTTTTTTCTGATTTTTAAAGGGTTTTTGAAGAACATATTGAAGAAGCTACAGTCCGGATTTCAGAAGAATTGAAGCAGAATTAAGCGAATTATTGCAGAATTAGGGTTTCTACACTATTTTTTTGGAGTCTACATATCTCGCACATCTTGTTGAATTGGAGTCTGATTTTTATTGGGTTTTTGAAGACATACTCAAGGAGATTACAGTAAAAATTTGAGATAATTTAAGTTTCATTTGTGTGATTTCTTTCAACATTAGTGGTTTCCATCATGACGGGGCCTGCAACAAGGGGTAAAAAGAATGTTGTCACTCCGGGGAAGACTCCGGATAAGGATGGTGAAACAATCGAGGATATTACTCATAATGAAGAAATCAATAAGGTCAAGGAAGAAATTTCCTCAATTAACAATAAGTTCAAGGAAGAAATTTCCTCAATTAAGATGGATATGTGTGACCTAAGAGGAGATATGTCGGACATGCGAAACATGTTAAGCACCTACATAGCTGAATCAAGAAAGGAGTTCTCAAGTGGCCAAGGTGAGAATTCTAGGTCCACCACTACTAACACAAGCTTTAGTACTCCTATGGGATCTAGGAATTTATTTCCAAAGGTGGATATGCGCAAGTTTGATGGTAAGGATCCTCTAACATGGATAAACCAAATGGAGAATTTTTTTGAAGTACACCAAATCCCAAATGGACAAAAGGTCACGATGGCTTCCTTATATTTAGAACCAGATCAATTCCTTTGGTATTGTTGGCTTTGCACTCATCGAGGTAAAAGGGGCTCACCGTCTCATGGTCAATTTTTACAGAGGAACTCCAAGCACAATATAGCAATAGCTGTCATTGCATAACTTCTTCCAGCCAGCTAGCTAAACTTCAACAAACAGATCGGGCTAAGGATTATATTCAACAATTCCAAAATCTATCCTTAAGGGGTGGATTCAATTACGAGGAAAACTTGAATGATTTATTCTTGGTGAAGTCTCAAGGATCACATTCAACATGAGTACGCATGTTTAGCCCTAGTTCCATAAATGAGTCTTTTATCTTAGCACTAAGGATAGAGGAGAAATATTTGATCTCTAAGAAGCTAGGGCTACTGTGACAAGAGAGAAAGGATATTCCAACACAACCACTAAGTTGGATCACAACAACAAATTGAGGAGAAAAGAGAAAAGGCTTGTGGTTTCAATTGTGATAGCAAATACTACGAGGACATAAAATGTAGGAAAAGAAATTGTTTTATATTGAAGGTCCCAATGAGGAAGAAGAGGAGGAACCCATACTAGAAGCGATGAAAGGGACAAATGAGGAATCCACATGATTCTTAACCAATCATTTCTTGTCATGCACTCGTGTTTCAAGGCTCCAAACTCTCAAGGTGGTGGGGTTCCTAAAGAAGCAGAAGGTAACAAGGTTGATCGACTCGTAGTACTCATAATTTCATCAACAAAAGTTAGCTACACTACCTAAATTATTCTGCTATATTCAGCCCCGTGAGTTTCAAGTTTTGATTGCATGATGGTACTAGTTGTTCAGTGGAAGCAAGCTATAGCATTAAATTATCCATGGGAGATTATCAACTTGATACCCCAATGTATGCGATATCCATGGGTGCAGCAGATATTGTTTTGGGAGTACAATGGCTTACTACATTAGGAACAATTGAGATGAACTTCCAAGAACTATTCATGACATTTCAATCAGAAGGAAGGCTAGTAGAGCTAAGGGGGTTGAAGGCAAAATCTCCACAAATGGTAAGCTCTCATCAAATGCAAAAGTTGCTTAAGAAAGGAATGGATGGATTTGTGGCCCAACTATGTTAATTAGAAGTCTCTCAATCTAATACTCCTCCTCATCCAGATTTGCAAGCTATAATTGATCGTCACTCTGTTCTTGGAGATATGCCTAAAGGACTTCCCTCCTAAGAGGGATCATGATCATGCCATACAATTAGTCCCAAGGAGCCAGCCACCGAACATCAAGCCTTACAGGTATCCACACATACAAAAGAGTGAGATAGAAAAAATTGTTGAAGAGATGCTAGAGGCAGGAATCATTAGGCATAGCTAAAGTGCTTACTCCTCGCCAGTGGTGATGGTACATAAGAAGGATGATACTTGGCGCATGTGTCCAGATTATAGAGTGCTCAACATGTACACCATTAAAGATAAGTTTCCAATTCCAGTCATTGATGATTTGTTAGATGAATTAAATGGAGCTATGTTTTTTACCAAGTTAGATCTTAGATCTGGTTATCACCAAATTCGGATTAAGGAGGAGGATATTTGTAAGACAGCATTTCGGACTCATGAGGGTCATTATGAATTTTTGGTGATGCCATTTGGTCTTACCAATGCACCATCTACATTCCAAAGTTTGATGAATTCCATTTTTAAGAAGTTCTTGAGAAAGTTTGTATTAGTATTCTTTGATGATATATTGATTTATAGCAAGACTTGGGAAGAACATTTGCAACATGTGGACCAAGCATTACAAATACTTGAAGATCATAAACTCTATGCTAAGCCATCCAAGTGTGCTTTTGGTCTTACAGAGGTGGAGTATTTGGGACACATAGTTTCACATGAAGGAGTAAAGGTGGACCCTAACAAAATTAAGGCTATCATGGAATGGCCTATTCCAAAAACCATTAAGAAACTGAGAGGATTCTTGGGATTGACAGGGTACTATAGAAGATTTGTGAAGAATTATGGTAGTATAGCAGCACCTCTCACCACTCTATTGAAGAAGGATTCTTTTCATTGGAATGAGTCTGCCAATACAGCATTTGAGAGATTGAAGGAGGCTATGTGTTCAACTCCGGTACTTGCCACTCCTGACTTCACCAAGGAATTCATTATGGAATGTGATGCTTCGGGAAATGGGATAGGAGCAGTGCTTATGCAAGAAGGTCGACCAATTGCTTTTGAATCACCGCACAATCAAGTCCATTCACGACAGCCTCCAGCATCCCGTCGTTCGTACCATGCCTATCCCGTTCAATCAAACATTTCAAGGTTAAGATAGATCATGATAGCCTAAAATATTTTTTGGAACAACGACTATCTTCTGAAGAGCAACAAAAATGGGTCACTAAGATGTTAGGATATGACTTTGATATTGTATATAAGAAAGGGAAAGAAAATATTGTCGCAGATGCACTGGCCATGAAGGATGAGAAAGATGAAGCCTTTATTGTGTGCCCTTTCAATATTACAAGCAAATTGGGTGGAGGAAGCCAAAGTAGAGTGGAAAAATGATGTTGCGACTAGTAATCTCATCGAGCAATTAAAAAGTGATCCTAGTAGTTCAGATAAGTTTTGTTGGAAAGGAGATACTCTTTGGTATAAAGAGCGTTTGTATCTCTGCAAGAATTCCACCCTTAAAATCAAGATTCTCACAGAGTTGCATGAGTCTCCAGTGGGTGGTCATTCAGGATTTTGAAGACATATCATCGAGTCAAGCAAGATTTCTTTTGGGAAGGGCTAAAGGGTGATGTTCAAAAATTTGTGGCTGAATGTTTGGTGTGTCAAAGGCATAAAGGGGAGACAATTAAGGCACCAGGTCTCTTGCAACCCTTATCTATTCCTAGCCAGCGTTGGGAAGAGATATCCATGGACTTCATCACATGGCTTCCCAAATCTAAAGGTCATAATGTCATCATGGTGGTGGTTGATAGGCTCACCAAATATGCACATTTCATTGCATTAGCACATCCTTTTACAGCAAGTGCAGTGGCTAGAGCTTTTTTGGAGAATATCCAAAAGCTACATGGTACACCTAAAGTTGTTAGTGATCGGATCCCATCTTCACTAGTCACTTTGGAAAGATTTATTCCTCATGTTTGGGTAGTACTCAATTGGCTCTAGCTCTTCATACCACCCTCAATCGATGGGCAAACAGAGGTTGTTAATAAGTGTTTGAAGGATATCTACGTTGTTTCCACTTCAGAAAACACCCTGGGTAGATTGGCTACCACTTGTAGAATGGTGGTATAACACTTCTTTTCATAGCTCATCAAAAATGTCTCCATTTTTGGCACTTTATGCATATCATCCTCCTTCCATCACATCATTAATAAAGGTGTCCCCAGTCCCTAAGAGTTCTGGGCAAGAAGACCACTTGCTTCATCAACAACAAGTACTTTCAGGATCAAGGAGAATTTAGCCATGGCACAAAATCGAATGAAACAACAAGCAGACCAACATCGTAGTGAAAGAAGTTTTGAAGTTGGGGATTGTCTTCTTTACCTTTATAAGCAAATCTCACTAAAGCAGCAAAGAAAGAATAATAAGTTGTCACCAAAGTATTATGGTCCATACCAAATCATGCAGAAGATCGGTAGTGTTGCCTACAAGCTTGAGTTGCCACCTACAACAAAGATACATCCAGTTTTTCATGTTTCCTGTTTGAAGAAGGTAATTGGGCATAATATTCCCACTCAAACAACACTTCCTGAGCTGGATGAAGAAGGGAGAATCATTTTGGAACTAGAGTGCATTCGTCAAACACGCACAAAGAAGCTGAGGAATAGAACTATCACTGAGTATCTCATCCAATGGAAGAATTTACCAGCTGAAGATGCCACATGGGAAGATGAGGAGTTTATTCAAAAGTTTCCAAACTTGATTAGCATTGAGGACAATGCTTCTTTGAAGAAGGGGGGCATGCTACGCCCTTAATATTATTGTACATTGGGTTATGAATAGTCGGCTTGTGGCTATCTTAACTCTCTATTAAGTCATATTATCATTAGTATATTGTTATTTAGTTGTTTAGGTCGGCCTAAGTCTTATATAGGTGTGTCTAAGTCGGCCTAGGTGATATCCTTGGCATAAATAGGTATATATAGGAGGTTGTGAGTCTTATTTCATTATCAAGTTGTGAAGTGTGTTCTTATTAGAGATATTTGGAGGTTTTCCCCCTCAAAGTGGCTTGTTATTCTCAGTATTATCAAGTATTTGCAGCATATTTCATATCATATTCTTCTATTGTGCAAGTTATTTCACACAACGGGTCGAGAAGTAGGACTCAAAACCGTAGGGCTAAAAGGCTCCACAGGGTTATTCTTAAAGCGGGCCATTAAAATGTTATGGAAAATTACCCATTACGTTGTTTTCAGGTTGCATTATATCATGAAATCTGTTAAGGTTTACATGAAATGGCTCTTGGTCAAGCTGAAATCATTTTTGATAAAATGTACAGTTCTGCATAGCATCTTAAAGAACCTAGTGATCTCTTTAGGAAAGTTTGTTTTGCTTCACTACACATATTTTGCAAAAGTTATAGACATCAAACAGTCAGAAAATAATTATTTACATTGGTGTTATTTTTTATCAAGTCTAAGTCAAGGGCTTCGTGTCAGTTCCTCATACCCATTGTTACTGGTAACAAGCATGTGTTCATTGATCTGGTAAGATAGAATCAGATGATATATAAATTGAAAATTTCTAATTATTTATTGGTTTGTGATTCGGATGCAACTGGAGGATTTTTGTCTTATTGTCTATTTTTTACTAGTTGTTTGGGTGATATTAAAAATAATGCTTTGTTTTCTACAAGAATTTTGCAGAGTATAGTCTTTTTGGAGCCAGTCTTGTAGAAGCAGCATAGAACGAGGCAATGACATCTGTTACTGAAACCAATGGGGTTCCAAAGGGAGTTCTTTCTAGCATTCCAGCTTCAGCTCATCCCACTGTTGAAGGTCCTATAGAGGTGGCAGCTAACATAAAATATCATGGTTAGTACACCCCTCATTTTTTGCCTATGAAATTCTAGCCTGAACAAGCATTCTATGCCACTGTTGATAGTGTTCGAGACTCTCTGATTCAAGTACAATCTTTATTCCTATTTTAGAAGCATAATTTGTTATGCATTTATTGAGTGAAATATCTACTAGCAGTAAAGTGTGAGCCATAGAACTTTATTCAAGTGAGAGCTATGATTTGTAAATATTTGGTGTTCTTTCTATTGTATTTTATTTTCACAGTACCATGTTCTTTTCCCCTTCACTATGTAATCCATAGGTTGTTTCCGCTTATATTTTTCCAATAGTAGCAATTGTACGTTACTTTAAGAAGAGTTTGTTGATCTGCAAAATATGTGTATGTTACAAATATAAAGAACACACAAATTGAGAAATGGATAAGGGCTCAGGAACGGGCTGACGAAAGACCCTCAAGAGATCTTGTCTCAAGGATGCATGACGAGCTTACACAAAATGAATCTGATGAAAAGCTTAGGAAATTTCAAGCAAGTGCAATTAGCAGGTGTAAAATCAGCTTCCACAACTTTTCCAGCAACCTCATTGCCTGTGCCAATATGGGAGCTTTGGAGTAAAGAACGGTAGCATTCTCTTGTGGAACCATTGACTGAAATAGCTCTTGTTTAAACTAACCGCCCTCTCATGAAATCTCAATCATATTATAATTTTGCATGATCTTATCATAGTAAAGGTGATTATGAATGTTGCAGGTTGCAATTGTACAATGTCAGACAAGGGAAGGCCAGAGGCCACAAGAATTTATGTTTCCATACTTTGGGGTGTAACAAATTCAAAGGGAGTTGGTTGATCTTAAGAGTTCTCTCTCAAATTTTGAAAAGATTCTGAAGGTCCAACCAGGGAACTGCGAGAGCTTAAAAGCTGTAGGCCATGACATGGAATGCATTGGCTGGAGAATATGCATAGAATGATCTAGTTAAAAGGCTTTGTTTTCTCTAACGGAACTCCTAGTTTTAGGTAAAATATAATTAAAATATGGAGTGATTTTAATACCCCAATCCCTTACCAAGCCAAAGATACAAAAGAAAAAGGCAAATCGCACTGATTAGATGCATATTCCTGAGATTACTGGTGAGTAATCATAAACTTAGATCAAGATAGTAGCAACTAGCAATCAAACAAATAGGGTCATATCTCACAAGCCTTGTATCATTATCCTATTGAATTCCATGTGCAGATGTCAAATCTTGAGAAGGAGCAAACAGATGCAGCACTAGCTAATGAAGGTGATGCTCCAAGTATCTAAAATGACTTAACAGATTCGGCCAACTACTTTGATCCATTTGCAGCAGAGATTTGGAAGGTAAATAGGCAGTCATTATAAGCCCATTCTTATAATGATCACAAGCAGCACTAAAGATTATCATGAAAAAAGAGTGTACAGTGTTGTGGCTTAACATTCTTGGAAAGTCACCGATTCACAATTCAAGAGTCATTTCCATATGCCATTATAAATATGTTATTGAAGATAACTGCAGCCAAGACAACCAGTCATTTGTATGTTGGAAAACCAAACATGCCCTCACAATCGACGAAATGAATTTAGACTATTAATAAATTTAGTTGGTAGGGGAAACATAGAAATATAAACTCGGCAAAGGAAAAGCATCAATATATTGCCGTTTTGATTATATTGTTTTGAAATCAGAGAAATATAGAGATGCAGGATTCGAAAGGAAAGGAAATTACCTGGATATGATATCCCTCAACAGAGAGTGGAGAATCCCTGATCTATTGTATCCTCCTCTTGCAGCAACTACCCAACAATTTCCTTTCCACCTGCTATGAATCACCTGCTCTGATTCAATATCCCCCCATGTGAATGACTGAAAGGTTGTATGAAGTATGATTTTTTGTAAACCCCCGGGTACAGCCATCCCTCCAGCATCCCCCCAAAAAAAGAATTTCTTCTAGATGTTATAGTTGAAAATGCTCTTTCCGATGTGACTGCCAAATGTGGAAGCATGAACAAAACATGTGGACTGTTGGACAGAATGCCTCCCCAAAACGTGGTCTCATGAAGTGCCATCGTTTTTTTTCTGGGCATGCACAAAATTGATTTATTAAAAAGGCCTTAGAACTTTCAAGTAAATGCAATTGACAGGTGTAAAGGAAAATTTTTGAAACCTTCGTGAAAAGCACCATTTACTCATTAATGTGGTGGTTATTAAATTTCAGAGATTCATTTCCAACTACTCTCTTTACCACTCTATTCATTGTATTTTATGTTTTATTTATTTACTTATATATATATATATATATATTTACTTTTAGTATCCCACTTGAATTTATTTTTTACATTTTTACATTTTGATTTTACTTTTAGTATCCCACTTAAATTTATTTTTTACATTTTTACATTTTGATTGGTGTTAAAAATAATCATTTTCTATATAAAAAATATTTTAAAATAATAGTACACTGTAGAATTTTATGTTATAATAGTATAAGTGAAAAAAAAAATATATATTTATTTTAAATTAAAATTATAAAATAAACTATATTTCTTAAATACATCTATTCAAAAGATATGAGAGTGATTTTGAAATTTCTATATTAAATTGGTTATATATTATCATATATTACTTCATCATTTAAAGCTATGATGAATTAATTTAAGTTGAAAGTATTTTCTTTTACAATATTTATATAATATCAATTTTCCTTATTTATCTAAACTATTGCTTAATCACATAATAAATAGGTAAAAGACTCAATTAAAAAATATATAGAAACTAACAATTTAAATTTTCACTTCAATTTATGTTTATTTTTAACATTGTTTATTATATTTTAATTAGACAACTATTTTATTTTTTATTAGTACTGCAATAAATTATAGAAACAATACATAAACAAATTGTTTACTTTGACTTTTATTACAAGAGTAATTTTATTTTTGGATATAAATATCATTTATATGCATAAATAGATAGTAAATAGATAAGTGTTACACAAATCCAAAATAAGAATGTTGCATGAACATAATTGAAAATTCCTTTTACCATAAAGTCTAATTTTTAATTCTTTGCACTGACTGCCATGCACACAACATAGGCTATTGCACAAGTTAATTCTTAATAGTTTTCTAAGCCACTTCAAAATGCAATATGTCTTCTTGATCTTCACACAATTTTCAAGTTACTGAAACCAAGAGAAAATTGCCTCAAGAGGAGTTTATTAAGGTATTTTCCAAGTTACAGATGCATTTGAACATTCCTAGTTAATTTGGTTCCATCTTACATCCAAACTGACAATAACTTGTATCTGGGCAACCTCACACTCCTCTTCACCACAAGCACATGTTACACAAATCCACACCAAAGTCATCCCTAAAGGACACCAAAGTCTGCTTTAATGTCTTTTCACTTTTTCAACTACATAATTTGCATTTTTTTTTATAGCATAGTTGACAAAGCAATCTAAAAACTTTGGGTGGATTCTATCTTTGAGTGCAAATGTATTAATTGTGAGGTTCTTCTTCAACTTCTCAATTTATTTATATAGTTTCAAATGATTTTCTTATCCAAGTCTACAATAGCAAATCTTTAAACATTATAGGACATCATGTTTTGTTTTCAACTTCCTTTTTAATTTTGTACTTCTTCTATTTCATTTCCTAAAAGTTTTATCGGTCCTAGTAATTTTCTAAGCATCCATGCATATATGTATCTATGCATATATGCATGTATGTATACATGCATGTATGTATATATGCATGTATGTATACATGCATGTATGTATAGATAGCATACATGGATGTGTGTATGTATGCATCTACGGATACCATGCATGGATGCATCTTCATATGCATATATGTGTGTATGCATCCATGTATGTATGTATATATGTACTCTTGTATTTATGCATGTATGCATTTAAGTATACATGCATACATGTATGTCTATATGCATCTATGTGTGCAATGTACGCATATATGTATACATGCATGTGTATATGTATCCATGCATGCATTTATGCATGCACAACATGCATATATGCATATATACATCCTTCCATGCATCATATCCAAAGATGAATATATACATGCATTCATGCATACCATCCATACATGCATGTATGCATATACGTATACATGCATCCATACATCTATCTATGTATGCAAGCTTCTATGCAACCTACACATATATGTATACATGCATGTATACATGTATCTATGTATGCATGCAATTATGTATCTATCTATACATGTATCTATGGATGCATCCATGCATATATCTATGTATGCATGTATGTGTATATGTATAGATGTATCTATGGATGCATGTATCCATGAATGCATGTCTATATGCATATATGGATACCATGCATGAATGCATCTATTTATGCATATATGGATGTGTGCATCCATCTATGTGTGTATGCACATATGTGTGCATGTAAATATGCATATGTATCTATGGATGTCTTTATACAAGTCTAAATGTCTATATGCATATACATCTACAGACATCCTTTCTAATCTTCTTTAAAAAACAACAATGTACTATTATTTTCCTACAATTATTAATACTACTCATATATAATTCAAATGCAAATTATTTCAAACATTTCTAACTATATTTAATGCATTTATATTTCTAACTCCTATCTAAATGCTTTTTACCCACTTTCGTGAGAACTTCGTATTTGTGTCACTTGTTGCTAGGATTTGCAGTTGACTTTTCTGCTCACCTTAAAATTATTAATAGTGCATATGGAAGCAATAAAATTTAATGGATTTTTAAATTGTGAAGATGAGCTAAGATTGTTCTCGTTCAATTATTTTCTCTATAAAATGCGTTTATTTAACATTTATATTATTTTGGTTAAAATTATATTTTATTTTTTCGATTATATAAACTTGTATTTCATTTTTATATAAATATTATAATAATTATACATAAAATTTTATGGATTAAATTGTGTACAAGTTTGAAAAAAAGATGTATTCAATTTTAATAATATGTATTATAATAGGGTCACAGGTATGTGGGTGGTTTTTTTCCTAGACATTTTCTATTACATAGAACTACCTTTCCTTCTTTGTTCATTGCAATCAATAAGTCTCTAGCACAACAAAACTCCAGTTTCATGCTAGCAACACTTCGAAGGTATGGAGGGGAGATACATTTTGAACTAGTTGAAAGAGTAAGAGTGAAAGTGCAAGCCATCATGGCATTGCTTACTCATGTTCATGACCCATCGACTCCACCATGACAGCCACATGTGATAGTAGATGAAAATAGTGGTCTTCATCAGCCATTGGGTGCTCGTAATGACTTGAGCATTAACCTTAATGATATGCCTTCAATTCAAGATGGAGTAGGAAATTTTACTAAACAACAAGATGAAAATAAGGTGCTACCTGATTAGATGGAGGAATAATCAGTTCAAGGGTTAAATTTGGCTAGTTGATATTAACTACAGTATATGTTGCTAATGTAATACTCTAAATGGGTTGGAATAGGAGCATATATATAGTATATAATATTAGAACATTTTGGTTTTCCATTAGGGAGATGTTGTAAGGTTTTTTTGTAATGGTGAAGATATTAGGAGGTGAATTATGGTTTATGAGAGCCAAAAAATTGTCAATTTGTAAAGGGATAGGTATTAGGGGATGAAAAATATCATCTATTCTATTTATCATATTAATATTAGTATAAATATATATAGGCATAATGCCTTTTGCTGAAAAAAAAAATGTATTATAATAGACTCTCCAAATATCATATCTTTAATCATAATCATTTTTTTATAATCTCATGAAAGTTAAAAGTAAAAAAAAATTATTTTTTTCTCTTTTTGTATCTCTTAGATCTAAACTTCAATCATTTCCACAATTTTATCCCCAATACTTAAGAGGAAACAACAATATAATAACCTTATATGCTTCTAATACTTATTTATGCTTTTATCATTATTTTTTCAATATATTAAATACTTTATTGTGAACTAATACCTATCAAATGATATGCTTTCTAGAGATAACATTAAGGAAGATAGATTTTCCCCCAACATTGGAAATACAAAAGTGGTGATATTTCCTTAATGGCTAACAACACTTGTGCAATTACAAAGAGTACTACGGTATGCATATGCCCAAAATGTGGCATTCAAGAGCATAAGAACATAAAATCCAACATGTACCTAGTAATAACGTGGATTTGAGTAGGAACATAGTAATGTGGCGGGAAAGTGGGTTGTGAATGGTGTATAAGTGGACTAAGGAAAAAAAAATAGGTGATGTCAAGGAGGGGAAGAAAATATTTCCAATATAAAAGTAAAGAAATAGTATGCAAGAGGGAACATGTGATGTCTATAATGTAAAGATATACCAATTTATAAAAGTAGAATGACATGTTGCCCCCATGTATGTAGAAGTGCTATAGATATGGAAAGATGAGTGTAGAGGGTAAGGGAACACATGATTCCCCTAATGCAAGGATATGGTAACAAGAGTATAAAAGGATTAAGGAAGACACTCTAG
>VDFB02190432.1:0-20157 GCA_007258455.2 Sequoia sempervirens
ATGCTTTATTAGATCTTTTCCAGAAGCATCCATAGCTTGTTCATAAAAAAGCAGTGTTTTAGGGTTTTAGCTATAGCAGCAAGGTAGTGAACTGTTTGATAAAATGCTTTGGTAGACATGTATGAAAAATGTGGTAGCATCAACAACTGTCACCATTTGATATTTATGCAGTTGTAGTATGTTTTGTGCAATGTAATCAGCGATATGAATATAACCAACAAAAATCTATTTTCTATAATTCATGGATTGAACTCTGTATTTTATTTGCTCTCAATGTTTGTATGCTATGGAAATGCCATTACATTTTAAAAAAAGTAGTTTCTTACTATTTTTCTTCAATTTTTTATGTTTTTTTGCAAATCTACCAAAAAACCCTAGTTTTTTCTACCAAAAAACAATATTTTGAAAAAAATCAATTAAAAATAAACAAATCTAATTGAAAATTTGATTAAAAATTAAAAATTTTACCTGATAGAGGTGGATTCCAAATCGGATATCGGATTTCGCTCTCCACTATGCGCCCCCCGCCGATGAGCCGAAAATAAAAATGAATGAGTTTTGGTCGCGGCTTTTTTTTATATATACAGTTGACCAAAATCGGATATCCGATTTGAATCGGATATCCGATTTGGATCGGATATCCGATTCCTTTTGCTTGTGTCGGAATGAGATTTAGCCTTTTGCTTGGGTCGGAATGAGATTTGTTTATACACTGAACAAAATCGGATATCCGATTCCTAAAACTAAGTTTTCCCTCTGCCTCGGTAGTCACCCCAGCTCCAAAAAGTCAACTCACCATTTTCGCGTTTTTGAGTCGTAGAAACACGTATTTTTTCCTCCATTGCCACTTTTTGGCATACCATGATCCTGCACATGCCCTTTAATTAAATAATTAATTTTATTTGATTAAATCTCTAAAGTCTATCTATTAAATTAAAAATAAATTAAAATCTTATTTAGTTTAATCTAACATCATCTCTTTTAATTAAATAAATCAAAATCTTTATTTAATTAATCTCTTATCACATTCCTCTCATATCTGATTTAAATAAATCCACAAATTTAAGTCAAATAGGTCACATCACTTAATCTCTTCATTAAATTAATTAACTTTGATTAATTTAATCTCCTCTCATGTCCCATCCTCCAGCTTTTACCACTTGCACATGAAAATAGATCTAATTGATTTATTAAATCTCTATTTTCCTCAACAAGGCATCTTTTGGGAATATTCTCCAAGTTTGCATTCAAAAATCCAAGTTGACATGTACATCCAACAAGGAATTTACTCCATCTTACATGTCCTTTGCCTTGAGCCAAGTGGCATTCAATGCATTTTCCCTTCCCTCTTGCATGTCATTTCAACAAAATTCAAAATTCAAAAATAGGCATTTATTGGCACAATCCTCAAAACTTGCACATCCTCCATCCACTCATAGGTTGACAAGTGGAATCTTGCCATTGGATGAATTTTAGTCCAACATTGCTCTATTTTTGAGATCCATACATATTCTCATTCTATAAATAAGAGGCTAAACTCCTCATTTGATCATCCACAAATTATGCAAAGTTACTATACTCAAATCTCTAGCCATTTTCACCTATACCATTGAGTTCTTAGCTAGGTTATGCAGGTTTGTAGCTTGGAGCATTCACCATCCTTCATCAAAGTGGATCATTCCTCAACATTCATCAAGCTTGCATCATAGGAATTGGGAAAGGGTCAATTTTCACATCAAATTGGCACCAATTCCCCCATGGGATCATGAGTTTACTAGTTTAATTAGGATTCAATCTCTATTTTGTTGTTTTCATTATTTCTTTTCCTAATTTGAACTCTGTAAATGGATTTCATGGGAAATCATTGTTCTTACTTCCATTCTATAATCTAATGTGTTTGTTCTTATTGTTTTGCAAGTATTGGGATTGGGGTTCGCACAGGTGGTAAGCATAACATTGATGATGTTCTCTATGTTGAAGGATTGAAACATGACCTATTAAGTGTTGGATAGATGGTGGACAAGGGTTATGATATTCAGTTCAAAGATGGAAGATGCAGGATATTTGGAAGCTCTGGAAATGTAATTGCTTTAGGTAAATAGACAAAAGGTAACATTTTTCACCTAAATGCTACTAGTGAAAGTTTTTTAATTTCTCAAGTAGATGAAAGTTGGTTATGGCATAGAAGGATGTGCCATGTGAATTTTGATAACATTGTCAAAATAAGTTCCACTCAAGTAGTAAGAGATCTACCTAAACTAGTGAAGCTTGCTAGCACAATTTGCAAGGAGTGTCAGATGGGAAAACAAACTAGAGTTTCTTTTCGGAGAAAATAGTTTTATTCAAATGATTTGTTAGAGTTGTTACATACTGATCTTTGTGGTCCCTCTAGAGTAAAAAGTATTCATGGAGAAAGGTACTTTATGCTAATTATTGATGATTATTCTACAATGATATGGGTTGCTTTCTTAAGAGAAAAATGTGAAGCATTAGGGAAGTTCAAAAGTTTCAAAGCTATGGCAGAGAATGAGAAAGGTCTGAAAATAAAATGCTCAAGGTCAGATAGAGGTGGTGAGTTCACCTCCAGGGAGTTTAATTCCTTCTATGATGAGCATGGAATTAGAAGACAGTTATCTGCTCCCCGAACCTGTCAACAAAATGGTGTTGCAAAAAGGAAGAATAGAACAATTTTGGATGTTGCTAGAACAATGATGATAGAAGGAAATGTTCCCCAGATCTATTGGACTGAAGCTGTAAGCACTAATGTGTACACTTTGAACTGGGTAAATGTGAATGGTGATTCTGGTAAGACTCCTTTTGAACTATGGTTTGGTTATAAGTCTATTGTTAAGTATTTCAAGATCTTTGGAAGCAAATGCTACATCAAGAGAGATGATGATATAGGAAAGTTTGATGCAAGAAGTGATGAAGGAATCTTTCTAGGTTACTCTACTAGAAGCAAGGCCTACTGGTGCTACAATAGAAGATTGAGAAGAATGGTTGAGAGTGCAAATGTCAGAGTTGATGAGGATTCTACTAAATCATCCAGACATTGTGGATATGACTCTGATGAAGACAATACAAACAAAGGGAAGAATGTTCAAACAAAAAATCAACTTCAAATTGTGCCATATGTTCTAGTAAGACAACTTCAAATTTTTCTAGTAAATAAAAATAGTCAGGAAGTAGAGACAAGTACAAGTGCAAAAGAAAAATAGAAGAATCAGAAGTTCAAGAGAATCCTAAAACTCCAAGGTATGTAAAGCTAAATCATTCTAAAAATCAAATTATAGGAGATAAGAATAAAGGCGTGCAAACTAGAAGGAAGATTGCAGAAGAGTATTGCCTGATATCTAAGATTGAACCTAAAGATGTAAGTGAAGCTTGCAATGATGAACACTGGATGGAAGATATGAAGGAAGAATTAATGCAGATTGAAAAGAATAATACATGGATACTTGTTCCCAGACCTAAAGAAAAGAATGTGATTGGTACTAAATGGGTCTTTCAGAATAAGCTGAATGAACAAGGTGAAGTGGTCAAGAATAAAGAAAGACTAGTATGTAAAGGGTATTCACAAATGGAAGGTATTGACTTTGAAGAAACCTTTTCCTCTGTTGCTAGAATTGAAGCTATAAGGTTATTTCTTGCTTATGTTGCATACAAGAAATATAATGTCTATCAAATGGATGTGAAGTCAACTTTTCTGAATGGTGAGCTAGAAGAAGTATACATTGAACAACCGGATGGATTTCAACTGACTGACAAAGAAGACATGGTCTTCTGATTGAAGAAAGCTCTATATGGACTCAAGCAAGCTCCCAGAGCTTGGTATGCTAGATTGGACAAATACTTATTAAATCTTGGATTCAATAAAGGTACTACTGGTAGAAACTCATATTTTAAATTGGATCATGACAAAGAGTTAATTATTGAAGTATTTGTTGATGACATTATTTTTGGAGGAGATGATAATTTATGTATGAAGTTTGTTGGTTAAATGAAGAATGAATTTGAGATGAGTATGATTTTAGAGATGAAGTTCTTTATGGGATTGCAAGTTACTCAATTAGACAAGGGAATCTTCATATCTCAGTCCAAATATGTGAGAGAGTTGTCAAAGAATTTTGGTATGGATGACTCAAAACCTGTTGGTACTCCCATGGTAACCAGATGTAAATTAACATAGAATGGTGATTCTCCTAAGGAAAATCAAACAAGGTATAGATCAATGATTGGTGGGTTGCTCTACTTAACTCAGACTAGACCAGAAATTATGAATGTTGTGTGTATGGTTGCTAGATTTTAGGCTGATCCAAAAGAGTTTCATGTGACTATTGTAAAGAGAATTTTTAGATATTTCAAAGGGAAAATTGATTTTGGACTTTGGTATCCTAAGGATGATGATCTTACTTTGAATGCATATACTGATGCGGATTGTGCAGAAGATGTAGATGATAGGAAGAGTACTAGTGGTGGTGCCTTCTTCCTAGGGAAGAAGTTGGTATCTTGGTTGAGCAAAAAGCATAATTCTATTTCTCTATCTACTACTAAGGTAGAGTATATTACTGCTATAAACAACTGTACTCAAGTGATGTGGATGAAACATATGTCAAAATATATCAGAGTAGTATGTGATGAACCTATTGCCATATACTGTGACAAATGAAGTGCTATTAACATTTCAAAGAATCTAGTGCTACACTCTAAGACAAAGCATATATCAATCAAGTTTCACTTTCTGAGGGAGAAAGTAAGTGAGAAAGAAGTCAAACTAGAGTATGTGCCTACCAAAGAATAGATTGCAAATATGTTCACCAAGTCATTGCCAAAAGATACTTTTGTGTATCTTAGAGGGATGCTAGGGGTAATCACCCCTCCTAATAAAAACTAAAAGATGCATTTACTTGCACCAATTCGTGAGCTTCATTGCTATATTCTGATCTGGATTGATTTTTTTGTGGCTTCTACTCAGGGGGAGTAGTCAAATGTGTAGATATGTGGTTTAGAGCTTGTATGTGGAAAGATAATGCTTATCTTTTCCATTGATTTCAAATGAGGAGAAGAGTAATGTGAAAAATTGTTGCTTATCTGGGAAGAAGAGCCTTGTGGGGAGAAGACCTTGAGAAGAGTTTTGAAAAGAAGAGTTAGAATCTAAGGAGTAAGTGTTGATTGTGAGTTGGGTTGATGGTGTTTTTCACATCATGTGTTGCCATCAATTCCAAAGGGGAAGAATTTTGGATGGTCTGGGTGTGTTGCTGATATGTGGTTGTCACTGATGTTAACACTATTAGCCTTCAATACATCATAAGTTGTATATGTCGAGGGTATTGAAAAATTTGTTAAAAGAAGTGTTCTAGGTTCCCAGTGGAACTGTGAGGGTCATGAAGGTGTCTTGTTTTGTATGTTGCAGATGAATTGTTGTGGATTAAATGGTTTTCTGTTGAGTCTATCTAGTTCATCCACTGGAAGTTTCAAAGGTCTGCATGAAGATTTGGTCGTGTTATAAACAGTTGTGGTTTGACATAATTTCTATGGGTTCTGTCAGTGTTCCTGAGTGAATTTTATGTGTTTATGGTCATCTATCTTGCTATGGATGTTTCTCTATGTGTTATTTTTTTTTTTGGATGCTTCTAGATCATGCTCTATCTTTGTGGTACATCCACATTGATCGGTGTACTCGTGGTCAAATATTTTTCTCTGTATGTTTCATTTTTCATGTTCTTGGCTGACATGATGGTTGTAGCGTGTTGTGGATCTTCGAGGTGAAATTAATTGAATTATCTTTTTGTTGGAGTTATTAATTTTGGTCTCCACTATGTTGTTCCTGACCTTAGTGGATTCGCATTGCAAATTTGGGTCGACATTGAAAATATGCTTTATATCTCTAGTTGACTAAGGTGTTGTTTTAATCTCATCTTGCGGATGTATAAGAGCGATTGTTTCATCAGTGTAAAGTAAGCTTCATGTGTTCCTATGTGTGTATGTGTGAATATCATTTGATTGCAAAGAAGAGTGTGAAGAAGATTGAGTGAAGTGTGAAGAATTTTGAGCGAAGAGTGAAGAAGGTTTTTTGTGCTTAACTAGAATTGTAATCAGGGTTGTGAAGAAGCTATTTTCTCAGTTCACATTTGGATGGTTTTAATCTAAACCCTTTCATTGTATAGTGAGTCCTCTTTTGTATTTGAGTAGTGAGCTCTAGGCAATGTGTCTGAATGCATGTGCATTCCCATTATTTCTCATTATACTTTTAGCAAGATATGATATTGTGGACTAATCTCCACCATGGATTTTCCCCTAGCAGGGTTTCCACGTAAAAATCTTGGTGTTCTTTGTGTTTCTGACGTGTTTATTGTTCATGGTTTATTATTCATTCATTAGATTTGAGATTAAGTTAAGTATTGTTTGAAAAAGGTTAAATATTATGTGACAACTGATTCACCCCCTCTTGGTTGTTTGTCCTTGTTTTTCCAACAGCCATAACATAGCAATACAAATTTTTCTTTTTTATGATGTATTAAACTACATGCACATTTTGAAATAAGCACTACTCCAAAATTCCATTGCATTTCATTGTAATTCCATAAATCTTTCCATAACATAGTTTCCATATTTAATAAACTCAGTTTTATTATTCAAGGATACATCCTTCCATATAAATGGGTACAAGAAACATACATAGCTCTTATGAACTTCATTTAGCAATAGATATACAAACTATTCTTGGTTTCATTGAATTGGTGCATACATTCTAGATGTCTCCAATCCTTCGTGCATGCACTGTAGTTGTCCCTGACACTGGCACAAACATTCGCAAACCATGACAACCAATTGATGAGGAGAAGCATCACTCAAGCACTTTTCTACCAACCATAGACTCAAGTGTGGTCCCCCATACATCTACCACATATGGTAAGATAGCCCTACCCTTCAACGAAGAGTTTGGTATTGTAACCTCATAACAATAGCCTATTTGAGCTTAGTGGTGTGCCCTACATAACTAGAACTTGCATCCACTACAATCCTGAACTAGCATGCATAAAAGGAACATAGTGAACTGACAGTGAAATCAATGGAAAATTACACTACTTTGGCCAAAGTATTCTCACTCATTACTTTGAGTGACATTCATCCTATTCACATACACTACCATAGCTTGATTTGGATTATAACCATTCATATACTACATGCTTAGGTAATTTCCTCCCATAGGTAATCATTAACCTCGAGAATAACATATTCCCCTTTTCCCAAAACACCATGGTATCTCTACCAATAAGTTTAATCATAAGTTACCCTCCCACTTCGATGGATATTCTAATCCATAGGTATAAAATAAAATCTTTTCTAGTCTACACATAAACTTTGCATAAATAACTTAGCAAGATATTTCCTTCAATGGACAGCCTAGTCCTAGGAATAACTTTATAATCTAAAGTATAGCTACATAAGCTTCATCTTATTGTAGAATAAATAATCCTCAATATATAACATCAATAAGTAATTCTCATCAAGAGTATAATCTCTATAATAAATGACCTTAATCGAAGAATAATCATATCAATAAATGATTCCATTTGAGAATGTAATCTCCTTTGTAAAAAGGGTTATTCAAAGAGTAGAATCTTGTCAACCATGTGACTTCACATCAAGAGTATAAAGCAACCAAATAGGTAACAGTTCTAACCCAATAGGTAATCCCACCTATGGCTCCAAACAAGTAAAATTTTCATAAACTCAAGTGAACTACCTAACCACATAGGTGAGTCTCAACCTCGGTATACCCTAATCCCAGATATAATATATTATCAACAATCAGTCTAATTGTGTAGGTTGATCTAAACCTATGATTTTTTTAACAAATCTTAACTATATAACCCATCAATGTAGGTTATTTTCAACCTATTGGTTCCAATGGGTGATCAAGTAAATATGCCAACCTAGTAGGTAACTCTTAACCCGGGGTTTCAATCATAGTCAAATATATAGTTTCTCAACCCAAATAGGTTACTCACAACCTACAGTTTCATTTGAAAGTAAAGTAATGATCAAGTGGTTAATCAAGTATAGATTATTGGTGTGGTTTGCATGACATCACATCCTATCATATTTTTCATACCATCACTATGGTTGCATTGTTAAACCTTATCTTTCGCAAGGTTTCCTAGCATTGTAAACTAATAGTGTCAAGTTACTTTATGACATTGATACATCTCACATTATACATGTAGTGTAAACTATCTATGTATAGAAACATCATCATCTAAATTCCCATATAGGGTATATTAAAAAAATAACCTAATAGATCAGTTTCTCAAGCAAATATCAAACAAGATCATGCGAGTAACTTTTGTATCAAATAACTTCTTAAGCTATTTTCATCAATCCTAGTATAAAATACTAATGATGATAAAAACTCCTTAATATGGAGTATGTACAAGCATTCATAAGGAAATCATAACAACTAGGTTCTTCTCCTTTCCAATAAGCAAATAGATCATTTCACTATTTAAGAAAATCTAATGCAATTACCAAACAAAACAATCAAGATATTCAATCTTTCACAAAGACAGATATTCATCAAGAGGATAGAGTCTCATGCCTATTATACGCTATAATCTAGTTGACCCACTAATTCTTTAGCCAAGATCTCTTCTAAAATCAACTTGCAACTAATCCTTCTCAAAATTCCTCTAACAATATTTCCTCACAAAGTACCTCTCAGCACAATAAGAATCTCTCAATGAAAATGCAACAAAATAGAGCATCATCATGATGCAGAGAAGAAGTGTGTGCAAATGAGGTGAGGGTTCCTCTATTTATACCCAAAAACCAGCTTCTACAGCCTAGAAATTAGGCTCATGTAATGACACTTCTCAAAAATATACTATCAACTCAGCTTATCAAAGAAAAGGTGGCAAATTCCTATCATGTTATTCATCAAATTCATATTAAAATCAACCCAATGCCTACCAACAATAGTTTGACTATTTCATAAGGCACATGCCTGATCAAGAGAATCAACTTCCAGGTTTAAAAGAATTTTAAACGAAGCATAATATTCATATAATGGTGCCAAGTATTCATCGCAATTCCTATTCTCAAGCTCGTTATTTAAAATAGAGGAATCAGTCAATACTTCCTTTGGTTGTGTGTTACTAAGTTGAATTGGTCAAGACATGGAATTTGACACCTTACAATCATTCAACCTCCACCATTTTAGCACTATTAAATTTTGACTTAGTACATTGCATAATATAATGCGTTGCATTTAATCCTTGAGTTTAATAAACTTTACATAGCAGTCTTAATGCTTATGTCTTTTCATCACTCATTATCCTTTATTCATGCATTTGGTGTTTTTTTGGTATAAACATAGTCAAAGCTTTTAAGTAGCTTTCAAAAAATTCTAACCAAGTCTCCTATATTTGACGTACCTCCGGAAAGGTGGAAAATAGGCTTCCTCTCTCAACCCTTATGGTTTTGATTTAGGGCCTAGAAAGGGGCAACTTTCACTAACATTCACTCAAGAACAAACCCTTGAGATTTCAATGCAAAAGAGAAAGAAATCTTGCAAGAGGATTGTTCTAGGAGCTTAATATGATCTAATAAGGGTCTACAAACTGCGGCGAACCGGCACCTACCTAACAAAGATGAAATGCAAACCCTGAACATGATGCAAATCCAATCCAGTTCAATCAGAAATAAGCAACAAAAAATAGAATTTCAAACGAAGATGAAGCACCTAAAACTTAGAAGCTTGTTCTACGACTGAAATGTTGTTGATCCTAAAATGGACTATACCAGCCCATGGGCCAACCCCTGCATCTAGATTTTCACAGAGGAGTTGGTGTTTCTGGAAAATGGTATCCAAATCTACAAAGACCCCGTAAAAAACTCGATGGAATTATTCTCACTTCTGCCAATGAGTTCAATTTGGATTTGGCAAATCAAACCTAAAATTCACCTTCTGTCGACTGCATCAGTTCTCTAGGGTAATCAACCCTAACTCTACTTTAAGGCTAGACCTTAATGCAAATTATGACTCCGTGGAGACAACTCCAAAATTTCAACCCAGGAATTTCACGATCTTCAAGCTCCAAGGAAACCTATAGATCTTATGCAACTGCCATGAGGGAAACTCGTTGATGAAATAGGATACTGCTCTCCTTGGTCAAACCTCGTTTAGGTAATTAGCCAAATGATGAAAGAATGAAACAAGGATATGAAACATGAAACATAGGATATGAAACATGAACAATGATACCTTGAATGATGCCTTGTGAATGATGTCTTGTAAATCTATAGTCTAGCATGAAGTGGCCATGGAGGATGTAGATCTTGATCTTGACAATAGGTGTGTAACAATACTGATTCTGGATCTTCTAATGCTACATCACAACATCATCTAGCCCCAGCGTACACGATGCTTCTTGATATTATTCTTTGACATGATGATGCTGGATCTTGAATCTTCGCCACCAACGATGAACAATTCGTCTCTTGAAGACACTTGAATTTTGTGAATGTTTACCTTTAAACCGCACCTGCCCGCCATAACGCTCACCAAAGTCTGGGTGAAATATGTTAACCCTGCATTACCACTATAATACCTCGCACCATAAATGTAAAGACAAGTCACCGCAAGATCTAGGAGAATAAAATACCACCAAAAATTTTGAACCTAAATGGAATTCGGGCCACATAGGACTCACCTCCATGAAACATCCCCCCATTAGGTATAATGCAAGTAACGCACCGCTTTAGAGTGCGCCTAGGCCGTGGACCTGTAATAGTTGACTCCATTCAGCCTAAGGTGATAAAATGAGTCCCGCAGATCAGTTCTACCACAATAAAGCCGTTCACAGGTTAAATCTATGATTGCCACGATTGCGCCTGCAGATTATCCTCGAAAAGATGCAATAAATGAGGCTTGTGGATGCAAAATAGGGCCAATTAAAGCATAAGAAATCCCAATATTAATGAAAAGCCTAGAAAAGTGTGAAAGTGTGTTACAACACTTTACAACACTTCAAATAAGGCAAGATTAATGTTAAAAAGAGATTTATTAGGTGTAATTAATTAATAAGAACATAGAAAAGTGTAAAAGTGTGTTACAACACTTTAGTAAGGTACAATTAAAATCCATTAGTTCACAAGGAGCCAAGATCTAATGTGAATGTGTTATCCATATTATAACACTAAATCAAGGCAATATTAAGCCAAAATCCACAAGGAGGGCCCAAACAAGTGTGAAAATGTAAAGGGATCCATTTTTCTACACTACATTTAGCCCCCACTTTAGTGAGAGGAGGAACTTGCTTCAAACTCACACTAAAGTAGAAATTCAAGAAGGGTCCAATCGTACCAATACAGATGGTCTAGGATAAAAAAGATCAAGGAAGTAACCAAGACCCTAGGATCCAAGATCCTACATCAAACCGACATAAGCACAAAAGGACACACACAAGGTGTATAATGCGCAACATCAAGATACACAATCATGCAATTTCAATGACATAAATAAGACATAAAAGAATAAGATGGGTGGATCCAGCTTCAAAAAAAATGCACTTACTTTGGGGCCACAGAACTTCAGGTCATCCATGGGGTGAGTATCCACAATATGCTCACTCTAAGGCCACAAAACTTCAGGTTATCGGTGAGGTGAGTAACCCAAAGAGGTGAGACACATGACCAATATGTGCCCACACACGTGAGTGTTAAGGGAATTCATGCCTTCGTTCGGCTCCCATACAACCAGACTAAAGCTATACCTCCTAATAACTTTGATAAGGTGACATGCAATAATGATCTTCAAGCTTCATGAGACAAGCAAAAGTTTGTATGCTTGGGGCTCATGAACAAATAGGATGGCTCTATAGGCATGAAAGTTTTGTTATGCAAGGTGGCCATATAACCAATGTTGTAAATAATGTAAGGAATGTTCAAAGGGATTTTTTTTCTTAATTCGTGCAAGGTCTCTTCTTAGGTAACATTGTGCCTAATGTATCCAAGAGAGGAAAAGTCAAAGAAATATCACTCTAGGAGGAAATCAAGCCCAATGACACCACCAAGAAAAGGACGCATCACAGGAAGAAAGAAAATTGCACCATGAAACATGAGTATCGATGTATTCCCCCACTTTAAAGTGGTTGCTAACACCATTACTGTGAGAAATTTCTTTAAAGTAGAAGAAGACGTGAAAGCTTATTCAGAAATCCCTATGCCAAGTCATATGTTTCTGAATGAGATTATGTATGTCACATGCAAGTCAACTTAAGGCATGTCATCCACATCCCAAGCTTGCTATTATATGTTCATGAAGGGTGACCAACTAGCCAAAAGAGACAAGTGACGTACGAGGAAAAGGCTATCTAACCCCTTGCCCCCACTTAGTGCAAGATAAGGATGAGCCAAATTGGATTAAAGTAAGTATCAGTTAGAGGAATTAGGTGCTTCAACACAAGGAAGAGCACCACACTCCTTAAGATGTTGGATTTTGTTAATCAAAGCCTTACATTCATTAGTAGCATGACCATGAACTCTATGATATGCACAAAATGAACTCTTGTAGTAAAACTTCTTTCGTGCTCTTGGAGGGAGGGATATCAAATGATCTTGGAGGAGTCTTGACAAGATACCATCTTGATTAATGGTAGAATATGTTCCTTTATTTTGTGACAAAGATATCTCTTTCTTAGATGTACAAGGTGTCATAACTACACAAGACCTTTTAGATTGTGAGATTATGTACTCTCCCTAAAAGTAGGGTGTAAAATATAATGAATTCAACTCATTAGTGTTTTGTGTGATGACATTGACATTAAGTGAAGATTTATTTGTTTGTTTCATTTCTTGCAAAGGATAACAATCAAGACCACTGGTGTCTATCAGTTCAAGATGCATTATTGTTAAAGTCGGCATAGAAGAATCTTTTGTAAGAGTGTTGATATTGACTGGAGGTTTGTTTGATGGTTTTATTTCTATGAAAGGAAAAATACCAAGACCATGTTTTTTTCTCATGTGTGAGGGTCTATAGGGACACATATACCTTGTTCATTAGCACCACATCCTTTTCCATTATAACTGAGTTGTTTCATAAATTCATAACCTCTTCCGTAAAGCTTTTTTATTTCTTTAGGATTCAGAGGTTGTTAATAGTCAGCTTCGTTGATGTAATACATGGGTCCCAAAACTCTCAAACAATCTCAACTTGACTAAACTCAACCAATTCTTGCTTGCTCTTACAACTACGACTCATCCTTCCTAAACACAAAACCCTTGATTCAAAACACCCAAACTGGGAACAAGGAACAAAACCTCTAGTTGAATCTTCAAACCACCTTAAGCAACATAAAAATGACCGTCTCAAACCCTAACACCAACTTAAACATCTCAAACATGAGAACCTCCAAATTAGACTGTCCTAACCGGCCTAATTAGGCTTCTTTTGATCATTCAATTTGGCATGCAACAATAAAGGAATCTCTTAAAAACTCAAATTAGTTCTATGGCATGTAAAATCCTCAATTAAACTCTTTTCAAATGAAGTCATGGCCTTTCAAGAGGTAAGATAACAAACTAGGCAAATATTGTCCTGACTAGGATTGTCCCCAATCTGTCATAACAAGATAGTCATCAACAATAGACTCAAAAACTTATACTTTTACCAATCCATATCATAAAAGGGATCTAAATACACCCAAACACCCTTTAAAAAAAATATTACTCAAGAAGGACTCACATACCACAATCAAAACTCTTGAAACCTCACTGTACACTGGGTTTCTAGACTCTTTCCATAGTTTATAGACCTAGGGCATCGTTAAATCTGCCCAAAATCTTATCCTTAGGCTCTAAAAATTTGAGAAAATTTAAAGTACATTTCAAAATTTCCATTTCACCAAATTACAGGAGATTCCGATGGTGGAAATTAGAGAAACACAATTTTAAATGATCACTGTGACCCTAGATCAGGGTTTTAACCCTCCTGGAGAAACTTGCCAATATCTTTCACTAAACTAAATGGATTTTCACAAAATCAACTCAACAAAAAGTAGATTCATAGGGCTTTAACCTAGAATGGAGGAGAAGTGGGATCAACACAGTATATGGTCATACAATGGCCTAAAATCAATGAAAATGATGGTAAATAATAGAAAAATAATAGAGTATTTAATTAATTTTCAAACTCCTGCATCATCCCCCTTCCTTCCTCGAAGTTTTCAAAGCTTCAAAATGATTATATAAACCATAACTAATGACCCAACCTAACTTTCCAACTACCTGACCCTTCACATTCCTCCACTTTGCAATTTGTTGCATTTTTACAATATTGCTATGACAACATTATGTCAATTTTTGTAACTTTCTTTACCCAAGCCAAACATCTCCCAAAACATCATCTAGGATCATCCGGTTACATAAAGCTTAATGTCATTTGTATCCTTGGCATTCAAGATGAGTTGGTCATCCCAAACGTACCTCCTGCATGTTCTTTCAAGCAAAGGTGTTCCCATCATTCACAAAGTTTTTCAGCTGTGTAATTTTGTTGTTCCTTTTGCCCTAAAGTGGCTCCAGGTGATGTTTCTTCAAATGGTATTCCGCTGTGTGTTTAAATTTCACTCTTTATTTTTTCCTTTTCAAACTCCTTTTTATGATCTTGTATTCTCCCAATAATGTTGTTCTGCACTTAATTATCCAACTGCCTAGCTGGTTCTCCATCGGTGAAATTCTGTCGAGTATTGTCCTAAATCCCTTGTACCTTGCAATTTCAAGTCTCTCACTCTGTTGTTATGTCAATTTTTTCTCAAAAGATTCTTCTTTCTTTGCTTTTCTCACTCTGTTCAAAATGAACTATTTAAGCTTAGGCTCAACTTCCCAAGTGCCATCACTCTTGCTTGTTGTTGTAGATGTATTTTATTTTACGATGAATTGTAGAAGGCACCCCATTCATTGCATGAAACCATGGTCTACCTAAAAGTAGATTATATGAAATATCCTGAGGAATAACATGGATCGATGTTTCTAATGTGGCCTTCCTAGCTATAATAGGCAAAGTGATCACACCAAGCGGTTGTTTTCCTACATTGTCAAATCCCTTAATAGATAAAGAATCATGTTGAATTTTTGATTTATCCACATGATGCCTATCCAAAAGGTTTATCCTACAAACATTAAGGGCAAAGCCATTGTCGACGAGGGTTCGCTTTATCCCTATTCTTTTATATTGAACTAATACCATGAAAGCTTCATTTTTTTTTTGCACCTACAAAGGGGGGAGTTCACTTTGGTGGAAAACAATGTCAACATTTATTCCTTGGATCATGGTTTCTATGTCATTCGGTTGTGCATTAGATGGGATAGGAACTTGTTGCAAGGAAATTTGAATCATGTTATGATAGTGAGGGGATGCTTGAATAAGGTCCCACAATGATATCTTAGCAGGAGTATTTTTTAGTTGTTCGATAAGATCATACTCCTTTCCACGAGGAGGACCCAGTAAGATAGGGTTAGGTAAGATAGGATTAGGCAATGGGAGGGATGTTGAAGGTGTTTTTCTTGGTTGTGGATTGTTTCTATTAATATATGTATAAGCAATGGTATTATGGCTCATCTAATGCGACACGTTATTCTTAGGTGGGTAAAGGATTAGTTTAGGTTTGTTTTGAGTTTGTTTTCCGTGTGATGGTGGGTAAAGGATTAGAGGATTCCTAGGATGTCCCACAGGGTATGTAGGAGGTCCATTAATCAAGTGGGATCTAATGGACACTTACACATTCATAACCTCAATAGTCTTGGTTTGATGTATTTCTAATAAAGGGAATCTAGAATCACCTTTTTATCATCACCTAAGGAAGCCACCTTACTATTGTTGTCATTTTCTTGCATCATGATATTCTCCCAAGGATGAGATTTGTTAGGAGAACTACAAGCCAAATGTTCATGAAATTCAAGGATTGGTTCTTCCAAAATGACTTCATTACAAGTAGGGGAATGATCAATAGTTGGATTTTCTTGCTTGTCAATGATGGTGTTTCCTCACTAATGTTTTCTCTAGGGGATGAGAGGAAATCAAGATTCCCATGACTTTCATCAGTTGTGTTTTGTAACATCATAGTATCTTCTTCACAACTATGAGAGATACTAGGAGAAGAACAAATTTGATTGTCATTATCATTTATGATTTCATTCCATTGTTCCCTAATGTCTTCAAAAATAGGATAGATAAGGGAAGAAACATAAAGAGGGTTGTCATAGATCTTAAAGATTTGATCATACAACACCAACATATCTTCCTCATTTACACTTTCATCCTCTAAAACATGATCACAAGAGGGGAAGATGTTGGGAGATGAATATAGGCTAGTTGAAGTTTCAATGGTTTCTTGTTGTGTTATGTTATCACCATGATTACCTATGGTTGTTTCTTCTTGTTCATCAATGTCTTGCCTAATAAGAGAGGTAGAAGGAGAGAAACAACTAGGATTCTCAAAACTCTCATTGATTAGTTCTTCTAACACCAAAATATCTCCTTCGCCAATAGGAGAGATATTAGGAGAACAAAAAATATGATTGTTAGGAATGTCCAAGGTTGTATTGTCTTGCACTAAAACACTCTCATCAGGAGGGGATATGAACTTTTTCTTAGCATGCCTAGAAAGGTAAGGTACTAACATTGTTTGAACAAAAATGAAAAGCACTTCTAACCATCTTATGCAATGCTTCAAGAATGTAAACAATGTTTATCCAAAGATGCAAAACATTTTTATCCAATGTATGCAAAACTTTAAGAATGCAAACAATGTGTATCCAAGAATGAAAAGCACTTTTATCAAACTTATGCAAAGTTTTATGAATGTAAACATTGTATATGGAAAGGTAAAAAGTGATTTTATCCATATGATGAATTTTTTTAGAAATGTGAACATTTTCAAATTTGATGATGCTTGTAATTGAAATGATTTAAAAAATGAGTACCCTAAATTGATGTTTTTGACCTAGATGCATAAAACAAATGTTACTGAAACTTTCTAGACTTGTAGTATATGTTACCAGGAGGCTTCAGAAGCACAAAAATGAGGTTTCTTATGTTGTAACAAATTTAAAATTTGGAATGGGACCGAATGAGTCCTAGATAGTTTTTTTTCAAAAAATTTGGAAATTTTCAATTAGTTTTGATGCTTTTTATGTTGTGTGACCTAAATACTTTTACTAGATTCAATTGTGTGTTATTTTTTGCATCAAATATTTTACTTTTGGATGTGAATTTTAATTTTACTTTTAAAGTATATTAATTATAATATATTTTTAAAAACATGTACTCTATCTAATTTAAGTTTGAAGATATTGACATAATTATCTATATATGTATAAAAATATCAATTATTATTAATAATTTAAATTACTAAAGAGCCCAAGGTGCTTTAAAAGGAGTTTAGCTCAACCAATACTTCTCACATAAACTATTTAAAATTACAAATATAAAGCTTAAACAAATAAAAATCTCTCAAAATAATTGACATTAGTTTCTTCTTATAGAGATTGCTACAATAGTAGAATTTTTTAGTTGAGTGATATTTATTGAACAAAAGTGATAATACAAGTTAATTATTCTTAAACATTAGAACATTTCCATTGACTAAATTTATCCTTATCAAAGAACAAACATTTCTAATTATAAAATTAAATATCCCTATCTATTCTATTTACTCAAAATTTAATATTAATATCAAAATACATTAATTGACAAAATTAAATGTAACTTTAAATTATTAATTTATACTAATTATAAATATATCATTTTAATAATATATATTAATTTTTTTTAAAAATAAAAATCTTTTATACATATATTATTTATGCTTATAAAAATATCAATTTTTAATAATTTAATTTATTACATGCATTTAAACATATTAATAAATATAAAATTGATTAAAAACTTATTTATTTTAAATGCAAAAAAATTGCCTAAAACTTTAAAAACATAACAATTATTTATTTTATTTAATAATATATATATATTTTAAAAAAGATAAATTATATTTTAATGCACTAGCAAAATAGGCTACATAAATAATTCCTATTTTTTTTCAAGCGTAAGATTAAAATTTTACAAAGAGAATTTAAATTTAATGAATTTAGGTTGGAGTGCATGTACGTGCTATATATTTTTTTGTGATCTAGCCCCAGGTAACTGGCAGCCGTGACCAGTAAATCAATAATTGAATATATTAAAATAATCATTTTTAAAGTGTAAAAATATTTAAAATATTTCTAAAATTTGATAAAAGTTAAAAATCTTATTTTAATGTATAAATATATGAATATTTTAATATAAAAAATTATTAAATCTCTTAAATGTTGTTTATATTAAATTAATTTAAATCTAAAATTTTAAATATTTTAACATAAAATAGCTTTTAAATTTTGACAAAATAAATTTTTATTTATATTTTTTTAATTTGATTAAATAACTTGATAAACAATATTCAGATGTTTAAAATAAAAATTTAAATTTAAACTTTTCTAATATGAAAGAATATAAAACTTTTAAATAAAACACAAGTTTAATTTTTATAAAATTTCATATTTCAATAATTGAATACATTCAAAATTTTCTAAATAAATTTTAAAATAATCATTTTAAATATATTATGATAAAAAATATGTTATATACAAAAAATTACATACTAAATAATTTATTTTCTTCAGTTTGTATTTATTATATTTTGAATATTTTTTCTTGTTAATATATTAATTATGTTAATATTCTTAAGAAACTAATATTTAATTTTGATAAAAATTTAGTTTCTAATGATGTTACTCCTATACTAAGACTTTTCTTTATGTTCTTTAGGTTGATTAAATGGAATGTACACAACACTTTTCTTTTTACTTTACTCTTTTCTAAGTGTTACATTGTCTTTATTGCCCTTTCTCATCTTATCCTTATTTTTTCATCTTTGTAACATATTTTCTATTTCTTTTGTTTCCTTCTTTTCTAATTGTTATGCATGCACCCAAGAAAATTCATCGTCATGGCAAATTCACCACCAACAATTCACCGTTGCAGAAAAGCGGTGAATTGATGGTGGTGAATTTTCCTTGAGGTGAATTTTACTTGAGGTGAATTTTTTATAGTGGTGAATTTTCCCTCGGTGAATTGTTGGCAGTGAATTTTTTGGTGAATTATTGGTGGTGAATTTTCCTAGAGCCAATTTTATCATGATAGTTTATACTTTTATGTCTATATACTCATGATCCCATCCCTTGTAATACATATATTCTACTTTGATTACTTGATGCTTATTCCTATGACCTTGTACAATGCTTAGATCAATGTTTGTTCTATATCACTATATTTTGGTTATGAGTTATCAATTTACCTCATTCCTAGATTACTATTATATGTTAATGCTTAGTTTTTATAACTTATGTAATCATATAGTGTCTCTAATTCCATGTCATCCCATTATATTACGAGACATCATTCTTCCCCCATATTTAGTGTTCACTCGTGTTGTCTATCATGATTCTAGAGACACCCTTTTAAATTGGGGACATCTAATTTTCTCCATTGTGATGTCCTTATAATGAGTTAGCATTTTACATCAAATGAAATTTGGATTTATCCATATCATCTTGTTCCTACATGCTTGATTATGCTCCTAGATCTACCTTTACTATACTAGAGGTATCAAAATGCATTTTTTATCTTATCATGTGTGTTCACATGCTCTACCATGTTGTAAGAGCCACATAGGGGAAACCATGGCTCCTCATATCACTTATTGTAGCTTTGGTTTTATTTATTTATTTATTATGTGTAGTGTAAATATGATTGTAACAAGGGGTATAATGTAAACATAATAAAATAAAGCTCTTTAAAGAAAAATAAATTGAACATTTTAATAAATATAATAATTGAATATTGATAACATTTTAGATAGATGTAATTAACATATCTATACTAGTTAGGTCATTTTGACATTTAAACTATTTTAATTTAATTATGTAAAGTAAAATTTTGTAGAAGAATACTCTAATTTACAATGAGAACATAAATATATTCAATCTTATTAAATATTTGGAATGTTTTAACATTAAAATAAATTATAATTTTTATATATATAAAAAATATTTTTAAAA